>PVKP010020704.1:0-40342 GCA_004027715.1 Plecturocebus donacophilus
GAGGAGTTGTGATCCCTTGTTGGAGTAGAGGTGTTCTGGTTTCGGGTGTTTTCATCCTTTTTGCGCTGGTTTCTTCCCATCTTTGTGTATTTATCCTCCTGCCGTCTCTGTAGTTGCTGACTTTCAGATTGGGTCTCTGAGTGGACATCTAGTTTGTTGATGATGAAGTTATTTCTGTTTCTTAGTTTTCCTTCTAACAGTCTGGCCCCTCTGCTGTAGGACTGGTGAGGTCCACTCCAGGCCCTGCTTCCTGGGGATCACCTGCAGCAGCCTCTGCACTTTCACTGGGAGCTGCAATCCTGAGCTGTTCCTAATCGGCCATCTTGGATCTCTCCCCTCTGTTTCTAAATTTTTTTAAATTATATCTTAAGTTCTGGGATACATGTGCAGAATATCCACGTTTGTTATATAGGTATACATGTGCCACGGTGGTTTGCTGCACTGATCAACCCAAAATCTGTATTAGGTATTTCTCCTAATGCTATCCCTCCCCTAGTCTCCCACCTGCTGAGAAGCCCCAGTGTGTAATGTTCCTCTCCCTGGGTCCATGTGTTCTCATTGTTCAACACCCACTTATGAATGAGAATATGCAGTATTCAGTTTTCTGTTCCTGTGTCAGTTTGCTGAGAATGATGGTTTCTAGCTGCATCCATGTCCCCACAAAGGACATGAACTCATCCTTTTTTATGGCTGCATAGTATTCTGTGGTGTATATGTGCTACATTTTCTTTATCCAGTCTATCATTGATGGGCATTTGGGTTGGTTTCAAGTCTTTGCTATTGTGAAGAGTGCTGCAAGAAACATACATGTGCATGTGTCTTTATAGTAGAATAATTTATAATCCTTTGGGTATATACTTAGTAATGGGATTGGTGGGTCAAGTGGTATTTCTGGTTCTAGATCCTTGAGGAATTTCCACACTGTCTCCCATAGTGATATCCTGTGAATATATATTTTCAACATCAGTTTCTTTAAAAATGGGGAGCACAAGCGAACATTCTGGAGGAGATGCCAATATAATATTTTCTTTTTTTGAGACAGAGTCTCGTTCTGCTGCCCAGGTTGGAGTGCAGTGCCACAATCTCAGCTCACTGCAACCTCTGCCTCCTAGACTCAAGTGATTCTTGTGCCTCAGCCTTCCGAGTAGCAGGGCTTACAGGCACCTTCCACCACACCCGGCTAGTTTTCATTTATAGTAGAGATGGCATTTCAGCATGTTGGTCAGGCTGGTCTCAAACTTCTGGCCTCAACTGATCTGTCCATGTCAACCTCCTAAAGTGCTGAGATTATAGGCATGAGCCACCACTTCTGGCCCCAGCATAATATTCTTGATTGAGATAGTAATAACATGGGTTTATATATTTGTCAAAATTCACAGAACTGTATACATAAATCCAGTGTTTTTATATAAGCTATACCAATAAAATTGATTTCAAAAGTTTAAAACCTACGTAATGATTGGATGAGTACTATGTGTCAGTCAATGTTCAGGTTGCATAGTTTTCAGTTTCCCTTTAGAGAGTTGAACTGAAGGGAAAAGAAAGTAAATCTTGGTAGTTAAGCCAGATTGGCCTACTTCTGAATCCTGGCTCAACTATTTATTAGCTGGTGAGTCTGAACACAGGGCCTAATCTCTGAACCTTGCTTTTCTCATCTGTAAAAATAGAACACTGATGTAATAGTAGCTCTGTCATAAGATTGTTGTGAGGATTAAATGAAAGATAGCACTCAGTGAAAGATGGAAAGTATAATTATTCTGTTGTTGAATGGGCAATTGTTAAGGTGAGGGGGCAAAGAAAAAAATCAGTCCAGATGAGAACTCTTACTCTTTTTTTAAAAAAATCCATGGAAACAAAATTTATTCTATTGGCTTAGAAATAGCCAGAAACAAAATATAGAACTATGGAGATTTGGATGAAAGGATATTTCCAGTGCTTCTGTATTTCTAGTGTTTATATTTTAACACAAGTAGATTAATAAAAATCTACTTGTGCTAAAAGAAGTGTAGACCTACATAAACTCATTAACAAACATTTAGTGTGTGCTGAACGTATTCTAGGCGTTGTGCTGGAGCTGAAGTTCAGGAAATGAAATCAACTAGTAAATCACGGATATATGATCTCTCTACCTGCTACCTCTAGCTTGAGGTATAAGGCACACTAGAAACTGATTAAAACAAATGTTTACCAGCAAAATCCCCATTTGCAATGTAGGATTTTATATTTCTCTTAGGTGACAAGAGTTCTTGACATTAAAAAGACACTGACAGTTATCATTTGAGCCATGGCAAAGATGTCTATGATATCCAAAATGCTTGAGTCAAAAGCAACATTCCAAAGGAGTTTTCGGATATAATATCTCTTTATCATATTTATAACAAAGATTTTTATATCCTTATGGATCGTATGTGGTAACTATCAAGATAAACCAGGGGTATACAGATTGGAAGGCATTCTACTCTTTTTATTTGTTTGGAGGCAGAGTCTCACCCTATCACTCAGGCTGGAGTGCATTGGTGTGATCATGGCTCACAGTAGCCTTGACCTTTCAGACTTAAGCAATCTTCCAGCCTCAGTGCTCCAAGCAGCTGGGACTACAGGCATGCACCATTACATCCAGCTATTTTTAAAATTTTTGTAAATATAGGTTCTCACTGTGTTGTCCAGGCTAGTCTTAAACTTCTGGGCTCAAGCAATCCTCCTGTCTCAGCCTCCCAAACTGCTGGGATTACAAGTATGAGCCACCATGCTCCACCTGGAAGGCATTCTTAAGTATAAGCTCTTGGTTTGCACCTAAACTTAGGTTCAAACTAGCCAAGGTAGCTAGGATTTATGGTCATCAAACTGAAACTCCTCTCTACTGTGGATGTGTAAAGGGTCAGGGTTTAGTGTGCTGCCAGTTAACATTTACTCTGAGTTCTGTGACACCTGGACTTGAAAAGCTTCAACTTTCACATTCTATTAAGAATACTGTAATTTTTGGCATCTAACCTCAAATTAATTGCCAATTACTCAAGGGATATGTCTATAAATTGTCTACTAATTGTCAAGGGCGGTGAGCCAATACAATAATAAGTTGGAAGACATTTTGTCGTAGCATCTTCACTTTCTTTGAAATTCAAGATTTCTTGTAAATAGAAAAGAGAACATAGGTCAGAAATACAGTCATTCACTATATAGCAAAGTTCCAGTCAAAGACATATGCACCATCGATCCCACAAGATTATAACACTATATTTTTACTGTACCTTTTCTATGCTGGCATATGTTTAGATACACAAATACTTACCATTCTGTTACAATTGCCTACAGTGTTCAGGAAAGTAACATGCTATACAGGTTGTAGTCTAGGAGCAACAGGCTATACCATATAGCCTAGGTATGTAGTAGGCTATACCAACTAGGTTTACGTAAGTGCATTCTACGATGTGTGCATGACTAAATCATCTAAGGCCACATTTCTCAAAATGTATTCCAGTCATTATGCAACACATGACTATATGTAGAACTTTCTCCAAGAAATTTTAACTGGGGAAAATGGGACTTAGACTCTCTCTTGATGTGTCATTATTTTATATTTCTGTATCTTATCTATATATCTGGAATTCTGTGTCTTTTACATTTACAGGAATATAACTCTGCTTTTTTCACTTATGAGTTTACAAAACGTTAATCATGTTTGATGGATGTAACTTTTGTTATTTTAAATGTTGTATAATATTCAATATTAAAATAAACCAAAATTTATTTCTCCTTCATAGAAAATTATTTCCAATATAAATAATATTGCTATAAATGTTACTGTAATGCTTCCCTCCCTCAACTTCTTTTTAGCAAATGTGTGAGGGTTTTCTCTCTACATTATCTAAACCTGGAAATGAACACAGACATCTTCCATTTATCTTAGTATTTCTGAATTCATTCCCAAAATGGTGGTACCAATTTGCCTTTCCATAAATAGTTTGGGCAGTCTTGTTTTCCACACTTAGGCCACCATTTGCTGTTGTCACTATCTTTCAAGTCCCCAAGACCACTCCTGACTGGATGATTCACTAGGAAGACTTGGAGGACTCCTTATGTAGTTGTACTTATGGCTATGGTTTATTACAGCAAAAAGATACAAAGCAAAATCAGCAAAGAAAAAGGTTCACAGAACAAAGTCCAGAGAAAATCAGGTGTAAGTTTCCAAGTGTCCTCTCCAAATGACATCACACAGGACACACATACATCCCCGAAGAACACATGTGAAAAGCTGCCCACCAGAGAAGCTCCTTAGATACCCAGGGCCCAGGGTTTTTACTGGGATATGGTCACGTAAGCAGCCTCTGCCTGGCACAAACAAAAACTCCAAAATCTTGGGGGGAAAAAGGCATAAATAATAGCATTTGGGTATACAGACTAGATATAGTGAGCCACTCTTATCAGTTATCAAAGTGGAAGAAATCCCATGAAATGTAAATTCCCAGATGCCAGCCAAGGGCCACCTCAGCATTCAAACTAGCTGCCACTAACTCTTTTCTGCACATTCCAACTTTATAAATGCCCCCCAATCTACTAGATAAAATGGTATCTTAATGTTATATTAACTTATAATTACTGATTACGACTGAGATTGAGCATTTATGTTTTTTAAATTGTCTTTTATGTTTTCTTTTCTGTGACTTGCCTGTTCACATTTTTTATACGTTTCCCTATTAGGTTATCTAGTTATTCTTGATAAAGAGATATTCTTACATATTCTAGGTAAGGTTCCTTTAGCAATTATTTATGCTATAAGTTTTGTTTGTCATTATTTAAACATAAAATAATCTCCTAATATAACTGAGTGTGTTGTTTCTCCCACTTTTTCTCTCACATGCATTTTCTGCCAACTCTTACCAGAAGCATCTTTTTAAGGTGATGGATGATGAGGGGACCCTGCTTGGACTAATCTCTATCTCCAAGGATAGAGATCTGAAAAGGAATATTGCTCAGTAGGAAGAATAATCGTGGTCAAGAAACCAGGTTTCCCAAGAGAACACTTCTGAGTCTTCTTAATGTATCTATCTGTGACCAAGAAGGCAAAATGCAATTCCCTGTCTGTATTACATGCGCTCCATGTCTACAACCCCATGCAGAAGGTCGAAGAATGGTATTTCATTACAATTAGAATTGACACTTTAATACATTTCAAATTTTCAGTGCTGAGGAGAACTTGCATAAGGATTTTAAACTAATCACACTTTCAGGTGATTCTGCTTTAGCCACAATTTCTTCAAAGAATGATTATAGTTGTAGGAAAAGTCCATTTATTAGGGCAACAATAAATGGTTTGTACTGCAGTGGAGCTATTACAGCGAAAAAAAAAATCTGTCAGTTCAGCACTTCAGTTTTATAAAGAATAGGATTTTTTAAACACAAAATTATAAATTGAAAATATATGTGACAGATAAATTGAAAATAAATCTGACAGATGCACAACAACGTAAATGCACTTAATGTTACAGAACTACACACTTAAAAACAGAAACATGATAAAATTTACGCAGCCACAATAAAAAAGCAATATGAACGTAATTACAAGATTTTTAAAATACACAAAAGTACAACAAAGAAAGTTGAAATCACCTGTGACTTCATTTATGGCATAATTAACATTTTTGTATGGTCCCCTCTGTATGCCTATGTATACATAAACATACACGCACACTTGTAATACACTTATACATTGGGGGGGGGTTCATTCACTAATTCAACATGTATTCATTAAGTGCCTAGAGCCAAATACCCTGTGAGCCCTGAGGATGCAACAATGATAATAAAGAGCCCCTGAGCAGCAGGGGACATGCCTGCTTTAGGAAGGATGAACAGAGATAACCTCCGGGCAGAGGCAGTTGTTAAGGTGAGAACTAAAGGAGGGTAAGAGGCTAGCTGGGTCTGCAAAGTGTTGGGGAAGGAATATTCCAGGCAGAGTGAACGGCATGTGCAAAAGTTTTGGAAATAGAAAAGAGGTTGGCATGTTAGAGAAATAGGATGAAGTTCAGACAGAGGGTGGCTCAGGTTGAGGTTAAAAAGAGAAGCACTACTGGATAAAGAAATGTGATATCTATATACCATGGAATACTACTCAGTCATAAAAAGGAACAAAAAGTAATGTCTTTTGCAGCAACTTGGATGAAGCTGGAGGCCATTATTCTAAGTGAAGCAACAGAAAACCAAATACTGTGTGTTCTCACTTATAGTGAGAGCAAAGCTATAAGGACAGAAAGACAAAGAGTGACGTAATGGACTTTGAGGATGTAGGAGGGGAGATTGAGAGGAGGGTGAGGGATAAAAGACTACACACTGGGTGCAGTGTACACTGCTCGGTGACAGGTGCACTAAAATCTCAGCATTTACCACTAAAAAACTCATCCATGTAATCAAAAGCCACCAGTACCCCAAATACTACCAAAATTTTTAAAAAGAGAGAAAGAGAAGCAGTGACCAAACAATTGTGCCTTGCAGGCCATGATAAAGAGCTTGCATTTTATTCTAAGTATAAGAATGCACTGACAGGATGTGAGTCATGGAGGTAGAAGACATGGTCTAAATATCAAGGTTTCTTTTGCAGTTGTGTAGTGTGTATGCACATGCAGGGTCATGTGTAGAGTCAGGACTCAGAAGCCAGTAGAGCTGATCACACAAGTTCTGAAGTCTCCTGGACTAAGGGAGTGGCTGGGAAGAAGAGCAGGAAGGGATAGAGAAAAGATGTAATTTAAAACTGGAACTCATAGGGTTTGGCAACATGATGGAGGAAGACACCACATGCAATGAAGTCAAAAAGGAACTCAATCTTTGTCCTTAGCTGGCAATGAAAAACTCTGAGTAGAATACAGAGATGTATTAGGTATCTATTAAGTATAGGATGTGTGGGATCATGCCACATATGTGGATTTATAGCTACATTTTCTAACAAGTAATTCATACGTGTTTGTGATACTAGCGCTCAAAAATATAGTTTTAAGGGCTACACAGTATTTTATCTCTTCAATTCATCACAACCTATTTAACCTATTACCAATTAGTAGGCATATAAACTGTTTCTACTTTGATTATCCTCCTTGCACAAAATCAATCTGTGTACTTCTGATTACTTTCTTGAAATCTCTCAAGCGGAAATATTGGGACAAAAAGCACAAAAATGTTTAAGGCCCTTGATATGAATTACCTCCAACAAGATAGTATTAGCTTTCCTTCATCCAGCTTTATTTTAAATAGTTCTGAAGTAGGTATGTAAATTCATCGCAATATTATGAGTTTCATGTTAAGAGACATTTGCAACCAGGCGCGGTGGCTCACGCCTGTAACCCCAGCACTCTGGGAGACCAAGGCGGTGGATGGCATGAGGTCACATGGGGTCAGCAGTCTGAGACTAGCCTGACCAACATGAAACCATGTCTCTACTAAAAATACAAAAAATTAGCCGAGCATGGTGGCAGGTACCTATAATCCCAGCTACTTTAGGAGGCTGAGGCAGGAGAATTGCCTCAACCCAGGAGGTGGAGGTTGCAATGAGCCAACATTGTGTCACTACACTCCAGCCTGGGTGATAGAGCAAGACTCTATCTCCAAAAAAAAAAAAAAAAAATTTGCATGTCTTCCTTTAAAACAACTATTATACATAATTCTGTAATAAAAACTTTAAACATAAAATTTGCTGAAATTTCCTAGAAGTAAAATTACCAGATTGATGAGTATGAACATTATTTTAAAGGTTCCTGAATAAATACTCACAAATTGCTTTACATAAAGGTTATAGCAGTTTCTACCAAATCTGGAAGAAATTCAACATCACTCATCTGGCAATTACAGTGTGAAAATGAGAAATTTTCACCTTTTAATTATGATTTTTAAAAATTTTCCACCAATAATTTGAAAAGATGTCAACAATGTATTAAAGAGACTACATAATGGTAAAACTGTTCCCTTTCATTTTGAGAAACAGCTTATAAGAAAATTAATTTGGAGAACGTTTAGTGAGAAATAACGAATGACTGCCATAATCATATTTACTCAACTAAAAAAACAAAAACTCTCACATCTAAAAAATACACAAATTGGGAACACTCCATGGATCCGTTCTTTACACAATTACTTGTAACCTCCCTTCTCCAAACATTCAAGTATTGGTCTAGGTCAGGGATCAGCAAAATATTTCCATAAAAAGCTAAGATAATAACTATTTTCCAGCCTTGATAGTGCATATGAACTCTGTCCACTGCACAGTTCTGCTTCTGTAGTGTGAATGCAGCCACTGACAATATGTGCATGAAGTTCTTTTTTAGTAAAAGTTTATTTACAGAAAAAGGCAGTAGAATTGTCCCTTGGGCCATAGTTTGCTAAATCCTGGTCTAGATGTTGATCCTGCCTCTCCAGGTAAGCAACTCTCCTGAAGTAACTGTTGGAGTAGAGTTCAAGTAACACTTGGGGTGGAGGTAGAGGGTGTTCATTGTCTCCCAGGTTAGTCTAAGCCAGTGGTTCTAAAAGTATAGTCCCCTGGGACTGGCAGCAGCAGCAATACCCAGAAACTTACATGAAATAAAAATTATTGGGCTCTACCCCAGACTTCATGTAATTAGAAATTCTAGGTGTGGGGGTTCAGCAATCTGTATTTTAACAAGCCTTCCAGATGATTCTAATACATGCTAAAGTTTTTGGACCAATGGTCCAAGCCACATCAAAACCCCCTAATGGAATATGGGGAGCTAGGCTGTATTTCTCACAGCAGGTTCTCATCTCTCACTAATCTCAAGTGCTGCCACCCCACTATGGAGCTGATAATATACAGGCACACAGCACATATGACTCCAGACAGGGAGTACCTCAACACACATGCAGAGATGGAAGCTATTCCCCTAGTGGTACAAAGACTATTGTTCTTTTAGTTGTGTTTCCGTAAAAGTTAAAAAATAAAAATGAAAAAGAAATGTGTGGTGAGTGTGATGTGAGAGAGAGGCTGTGAGACAGATTTATGTATGCTGATAAAGCTCAAGAAACTATTTACATTTAACTCACCACATGAGCAAGCACAAAACATTTTGCTAGCACTTCAGGAAATCCGCTTTATTATTATTTTCTGCCTGCCTTCTCTGTTCTTTTCTCTTGGTGAATCTTTTTATTAGAAATTTCATCCCACAGTGAGAAAAAAATTAAATTAAGCATGGAAAGAAAAGCAAGCTCAGGTTTAAATTCCACCATCTCGATTTTTTCATTATTTACAGCCTTTGGTGCTTCTTGTATTTATTTCAGTTAAACTAAGATAGTGGAATAACATCTGTTCAGAAAAAAAAAATGAAGGATTTATATACAGAAAGCAGAAAGACAATGTTCCCCTATGGGTAAAGTAACAGAGCTGATGTGAGCTTATGGCATGCCCTTGTAAACAGCTGCATGGCCTCACCAAAAGCTGAAATCAAGTGTCTCTACATTCAGAACGCTAAGTGGGATCTAAAGATAACATGTGTCTGTGCCCTTCAAGGACATGCTAAGTTCTTGAAAAGGCACTTTATTAGAATTCTAACTAGACCAATTAGACTCAAAAGATGACAGTGAACATTTATTAAGCATTATCAATGAGCCAGATAGCAGTACTAAGCAATAACTTTATAATCCTTACTCCCAACAACTGAGTTTGCTAGTCCCATTTTACCGAAGCATAAACTGAGGCTCAGAAGTTGCCCCATCACCCAGGTAGCAATCAACGGAGGAGATGGGACTCAAATCCGGGGGAGTATGATTGTCTGTGTTCTTGACCAGAGAGGTCTAGGAAAGGTTCACCATCAGAATGATAACAAAGATAAGTCCGGAAGCACCAGCATAGAAAATAAAAGCAAAAAACCAACACATATTTTTTCTATATTCAAGTTCTTACACTTCCAAAGGTTTTTAAGACAGTTTCTGTTTCTGGGAAGTCTCCCAAAAGCATAGCTGGTGTTGTGAAAATTTGTTGATATGATCAGTGTCCTTACAGAGTGTGTTTCTTTCAGCAGTATATGGTTAGGAGCCCTGGATTTCAAGCAAGGCTTGGTAAGTTTAGATTTAAGCTTCAAATTCACCAGCTTTCCTTGGGCATGTTGCTGAACTTCTCTGAGCTTCAGTTCTCTAATCTATCAGGTGGGGATAATAATAGTATTTGCTAAAAAAGGCTGTGCAGCTTCGTGAGATCATGCACTAATGAAATATCTAGTATAATACATAGTAACCGTGCAGTAAATTATTACTTTTACCAAAGTTCATAACAATGCAGTGTGTAAGCGTGACTAGATCTGGAATTTAAAAATATATAAATAAAAACAACAAAAGACGTTTATGCCTCAGTTAAGGGAATGTTGACTATGAACTGAAAGTTTGATGATATTACTGAATGAATGTTGATAAATAACAACTGCATCATGGCTTGTAGGAAAATGTCATCATTTTGTGGTAATGTTTATTTATTAGGGGATGAGGTATCATTATATTTATACTTGAAACTCAAGATAACTTGGCAAAATGGAAATAGGTGTAAATATGGACAGATGGGATGGGTGTAGCAAGATGTTAACAGCTGGTGAATCTTGGTGATAGGGGCATATATTTTGCTGTTTTTTCAACACTAGTTTGGGTTTGGAAACTTTCAAAATAAAAAAGTAAAATAATTTTTTTTAGAAGCAGTTACAGTCATAAGGACTTTAAAACATTTATGTGAATCTCAATATAAAAGGATACTGTAAAACATCTATGTAAATCTCCATATAAAAACTAAAGACTGACTTGCCTACTAAACTGCCACATCAGAAAGTTGTCCAAATGGCCTTCTCAATGCCTACCATATGAAGAAACTAAGAGAGTGAAATCTGAATGGCACAGGCTTCCAGAGATCACTCAGCCAAGGCACATAAGCAAAGTTACTTTCCATGAACCAGCACCCAGGGGTAAAGCCTTGTACTCCAGGGTTTTAGGAATCTGCTGACAGGTAAGATGTTTTAAATGTTTTTATGCAAATGCAACTGAGATCCCATTGGTGTTCCACAGCCTTGAACATCCACAGTAATTAACACAACTGTGCTCCTACCCTCCCAGCCTCACCCCAATTTATTCACAGACAGGAATAGATAATCTGGATTGCAAACTGTATTCTAATATGATCTGAAGTCACTCATGCAACAGTTGCAGAGTTCTAGGCACTCTGACCTACATTGAGAAATCTCATACAGACAGCATTACAGTATAGTATGCCACTTCAATTTCTACTGGACTGTGAGATCAGAGACCACCGTGATACAAATATCATTTCATGGGTCTAAGAAAAGTGAGATAATTTCCCATCAACAGAGCATCCTTATGTGTCTCTTCTTTGCACAGAGCCTCTCTTTAAATAGTTTCAAAGTCAGAAACAAAAGAGAGAGTCACAAGTAATAGCCATGGTCCCAGGGGCGGAGGGAAGGAGGGCGATAAGGGAGGAGGGGGGCACCTATTTTATGTAAATGTGGTTGTGTACATGTTCTAGACTTACTTCATATGTTGCCAACCCATTAAGTTAAACATTCTTAAACCATTAAGTTAAGATTCATCTCTCTCAATGACCACAGTTCTCATTTTTCAAGAGTGTGGTGTATAGTGCACTTGTTTAAAAAATATTTAGGGGAGAGAGTTCTAGGCTGATCATCAGATATTTCTAATCTCCATAATTCCATAAACGACTATAATTTTCACACTCCAGTATTTTCATTCCACCTCACTGTAGTCTTCCAGCTGCTATTCAAAAGCGATTATAAATAATGGGGCTATAAAAGACATTCAGTAATTAGGACACTCACTGGCCATATGCCAACCTTGACAATCGAAGGTGATTTATGTAAGACAACCCTATCACATCAGCCATCCTGGTTTCCCCTCTGATGGGCTCGCTGGTCACATATTAACATTGCCCTTAATAATAATTTTTTTTCTTGACTAGAGAGCAGACTGGCAACCCAAAGTGCTACGGCTTTTTTAAACTATGTTTATATGAGAAAAAAAAAAAGCCATTTTCTGTCTTGTCATTTAACATATCCAGAGAAAAGAGAGAAAGCACAGAATGAAGTAAACTGGATCAGGTCAAACTCCTGGCACTTGCCATCAAATACGAAAGACCTCAATGAAATTCAAGTACAAAAACAAAAAACAAAAACTTCAGACCTAGCCGACCAAATCCTATCCCCTCAGCACAAAAGGCTTCAATATACACAAGCTTAAGCCCAATGCAGGCTTCACCTGGTCTTTCTCAAAAGGAGTACCACTGTCATCTTGGGCAGCACAATTCTTTGTCATTGTAAATTTGTTCCACGAACCTCTGGACATTCAGTAACCCTGTTCTTGGCAGCTCCAAACTAAATGCATGGCATACTCCCTAGTTATTGTGACCACCTTAGTGTGACAGTCCGACCCTAGAGATGGGTAAACACATAGTAACTGCGGAGAGTTATACTTAAGTGCCCCGTATCACATAGGTGGAAGCTTCTTTCTTATTTGTCTTTTAGATCAAAGAGCATGTTAGAAAAATATATATATTGTAAGCCAGGCACGGTGGCTCAAGCCTGTAATTCCAGCACTTCAGGAGGCCACGGCAGGCAGATCCTTTGACCCCAGGAGTTCAAGAACAACCTTGGCAACATGGCACACCCTGCCACTACAAAAAATACAAAAACTTAGCCAGCTATGGTGGTGCACGCCTGTAGTCCCAGCTACTTGGGAGGCTGAGAATCATCTGAGCCTGGGAAGTCAGGACTTCAGTGAGGCATGATGGTATCATTGCATTCTAGCCCAGGTGACAGTGAGAACCTGTCCCCCCCCAAAAAAAGTTAAAAATATTGCAAAAGGGCTTATATTGGGATGATTACAAATTGTTAAGATTTGATATGCACATGCATATATTTCTATACATTTCTTCTAGCACAGGGCTTCTGTGTGAGAGGCAACATGGCTTAGTGCTGGAAACACAGGTTTGAGAGGCCTTCTCTGAAAACTGTATCTAAAAAACGCTGATACATCAGTGTCTGTTCTATTGCTTTGGTTTATTGTGTTCATAGCAGTTATCATTCTTTGAAATTCGTATTTATGTATTTATCTTGTTTATTGTCTGTCATCTCATCACCCCCAAATCATGACAGTTTCCTATGAGGACTGAGATCCTGTTAGCCTAGAATAGAGTCTCTCGGCCTACAGGAGGAGCTGGCATAGACTGTGTGATTGATCAGGTGAATGAATGAAGGATGATACTACTAATTAAAACAACACAGGCAGTGGCTGAAGCAGAACCAGGCAGACCTATGTTTCCATCCTGACTTTGCTATCTGCTGCCTCTGAGTATTCTTGGGCAAATTACTTAATCACTCTGGGTCTCCATTTCCTCCTCAGAAAAATGGGGCTAAGAATAGCATCTACCTGATAGGGCTGTCATGAGGACTAAATAAGAATAACAATGCAATGCTCACTAATGTGAGCTACCCTTTCCTTCATCATCTGACTTGAAAGTGACATGCTTCAAATACACCTTTCATGAAATCCTATTCTCCAAGAAGATGACATAAAAGAATTTTTTTAAGATTCATGATGATGACAATGTATAAAACAAATGAGTTAAACAAGCCAGCCTTTCCATAACTCCAGACTGCAAACTAATTAAAACTGGTGTGTTATCACCAGATTGCTTTCACATACCCGCTTCTGTTTGTACTACACTGTATGGCAGAAGGTATGCAAGCAGAAGACAGGATTTCCTTCCTTCCTCCTACCTCAGGCCTCAAGTAGCTGTGACCACAGGAGTGTGCCACAACAATCTGCTAATTTATTATTATTTTTTTTGACAGAGTCTCGCTCTTTTGTCCGGGCTGGAGTGTACTGGCATGATCTTGACTCACTGTAACCTCTGCCTCCCAGGTTAAAGCGATTCTTCTGCCTCACCCTCCTGAGTAGCTGGGACTACAGGTGTGCACCAGCACACCCAGCTAATTTTTATATTTTTAGTAGAGATGGGGTTTCACCATCTTAGCCAGGCTGGTCTTGAACTCCTGACCTCAGATGACCCACCTACCTTGGCCTCCAAAAATGCTTTGATTACAGGTGTGAGTCACCATGCCTGGCCTCGGCTAATTTTCTTGACTTTTAGTAGAGACAAGATTGCGCTATGTTGCCCAGGCTGACTGAGTTCAAGAGATTCTCTCACCTTGGTCTCCCCAAGTGCTGAGTTTACAGGCATGAGCCACTGCGGGCAGCCCATTATTTTCATTTGCATTGCCCTGATAACTAACAATGTTAGTCATGTCAAGTATTAATGAAGTTTCTCTTCAAATTGTTTGTCAATGTATATTAGTTGTCTTCTTAATATTTGACTTGTAAAAGCCCTTATATATCCCTCATATCAGTCCTTTACAAAAATACATTTTTCAAATATTCTCTCCCAATCTGTGGTTACCAATTTATTTTCTTAATGATGACTTTTGATGAGTGGAAATGTTTAATGTTAAAATTAGGTCTAATTTATCTATTTTTATGGCTTTTCTTCTCTATTATTAATTTACTACAGATGAGTCAGAAAACAACATAATGAAACAGAAGAACTCTGGGCAAGGAGTCAGGGAGCCTGAATTTGAGACCTAAATCTGCACAGGTATCTGAGTTTGGGGAAGTTATTTGTGAGGATTTATTTTATGTGTTATCTTGACTGGGCCACAGCACGTCCAGGTATCTGGTCAAACAGTATTCTGGGCGTTTCTGTGATGGGGTTTTGGGATAAGTTTAACATTCGTATTAATGGACTGAGTAAACCAGATTGCCCTCCTTAGTGTGGGTGGGCCCCACCCAATCAGTTGAAGGCCTGAATAGAAGAAAATGGCTGTCCTTCCTCGAAATAAAAGAATTACTTCCATCTGACTGCTTTGAGCTGGGAATCAGTTTTATCCTGCCTTCAGACTAGAACTGAAACATGGGCTCTTCCTGAGTTCCAGTCCACCAGGCTTCAAACCAGTAGCACCATCAGTTTTTCTGGGTCTTCAGCTTGTCATGTGCAGGTCTCGGGATGTACCAGCCTCTATAACTGCATGAGCCAATTCTTTAAATGAAATCCTCTCGCTATATATACATACTAGTAGTTCTGTTTCTCTAAGGAACCCTGACTAATACATCATCTACCTCCTTTAGCTCCACACAGCATGAAGCATTCTACTCAATTCTTAATGAACATTGCTGGAATATCTAACACATTGGCTCTAATTCACATATCTATAAATGAATAAGTTGGATTCAACAATGCCAGAGGCCTCTCTTATTCTAAAAACCTCTGATACTTATCTTGGTCTCACCTTTCCATTCCAATGACTCCCATTCCCTCAGGTGTCTTCTACCAAAATAAATTCGGCTGTGCTTCTCAGAAAAAGCGACAATACTCTGACTCCCAGCTAATCAGCTTAGGAGTGATTCTAACAGGCTCCTGCTACCTAGAAACCTGTTCTGGTTTGACTGCCCTCACCTTTTTGGAAGGAAGCTAAAGAGTTCACAAAAATTCAACACTGTTGTATATTTATTCACAAGGGTTGCAGCAGTTGAATTCTCTCAGCTTCCCCTCCAACTCTATTGCTTATATACTGACATATTTACCCAAATCCTAAAATAACATTTAAAACTGCAAAGAAGATGCCAAATGCACTAACAAATCCAACTGATGAGTGTTTCTATTAGGCAAGCAAGTCCCTGACACATTAGAGTTCCCAAAACGCAGGAGATAAAACATTTGTCAGTGGAACAAACTGAAACAGGTCCACACTTCAGCCTTTGGGAACTGTGTGTGACACCTTCTTTTCTGTTGCTCGATTCCAAACCAGTCCTTATGAGAAAGAAAATTATCTTTATACATCCACATGACTTTAAATAAATTTTGCGATGTCCTTTGAGACCAACCCACACCCTATGAAGATACCAAACCACAACTGATAATTTTTGCTTTCTAATAAGCTTATATTAAAAAATAAAAAGTAGGTGATGATGACGGACAGCTATAGTAAGAACCTGAAGGAATTCAGTTCACTAAGTTTCCCACATGGCTCTAACAGTAAAAGCACAGAGCTGCTCTCTCCTGAGGTCCTGGAATGTTCAAACAAGAAGGTATCAGTCAGGCTTACTCAGGATGGAAGTGGTAACCGAATGTTGTTACCTCTAAGACAGGGATGTAAACGTCAAAGAACACTGAAATCACCTGGGACATGTCTAAAATGGCCCCAGTGCCAAGGACCCCAATTCAGACCTATTCAGAATCTATAGGGAAGGACTAAGCATTGGTATTTTTTTTTCTAATCTCCACTAATAATTCCAATGTGTAGTCAGGATTCTAAGCTTACCTACTTCTCAGATTGTGAATTCACAGTAGATTCACTAATTGTCAAAATATATACACAGAGTCTTCTGTTTATAGAGCATCCTGTATAATCCCCTAAGATGAAGTGTCCTTAGCTTCAAAGAAGAAATGTAAGAGTCTGAACCAGATGCAGAGAGTGGTATGAGAGGGAAGAACATCAATGAGATAAGGAAGTGAAAAAATTCTAACACCTTCTTACAGTCACAGCCCTGGGAATTTAAATTGTGTTTTTGCCTGCCCTGACTAGGGAAGAAAACTCAAATTAGCTGGGTAGAAATTTCATCTAAAAGAATCAGGAGACTCCAAGTGACCTGTACTTTGATGTCTCTCGCTGTGGCTCAGCCAAGCTTTTCTCTTCCATGTCAATTCCTGAGAAAAGTCTTAAGTAACTGATATGTAGTTTAAGAACAGACATCAAATGTAAAGGATAGGCTAGGGGCTCGGGAGACCAAGGTTTCCGCCAGGCTGTGATCGATGACAAAGAACAAGGTGAGAAAGGGCCTGGAAGGATCACAAATGCAGGGCTTTCCCACACCAAAATCCTAACAATGATGTCTTAAAAGTTGGACAGGCTGACTTCTGAAGCTGCACAAAGCACCAACACATTTAGAAAGTGCTGGAAAAGATGAAAGAACAAATAGAAGGCTCCCCAAAATTAAACACAACTCAACATGACTGCTGTGAGCTGGGTAATTATCTTGTTGATGGATTCTACACTCCAGCTAACACTGAACCATGTGCTACCTCAAAAGGTTTCTTCAAGCACCAGCACCAATGAATGCTTGCAGTCACTCCCCTATCTTGATCAAGCCCTTCAGTGCTCAAAGGAACAATCAATTTTCTTCAATGAGACATTATTCTACCACTGATCAAAGATGCTATGACCAACACACCCTCCATCCCAAAGACTGGCAGGGAATGAAAAGGCTTTGAGAATTTTTCATCAGCAAACTAAAAATACTTAAGCCTAGTAGAAAATCATCTTCTTTAACCAGATACCAAAATTTTGAATAAAGTCTTTTTATAATGACTTAGGAAGATGTCTGCCCTATCTATAACCTTCATATGTAAGCTCTATTTATACATACTGAAGTCATACTGGTATCTAAAAAGTTCAAGCAAAATCAAATTATGAAAGTTAACTGGTTACATTTTTTATCCTTTTTCTTGACAAAAGAAGGCCAGCTTAACATTTACTTTTCTCCCCATAATTAGAAAGATTCTGGAAAGAGAAAATGTAGTCAAACAGGCTTGAGCAGAAAATAGCTTTTATAAAAAGTGCCTTATATAAAAGAATAACAATTAAGGAATAAAGCTCCATCTCCCATTTGATAGGTGTTACCTGCCTGGAAATTAAATCATACTTAGTGCTTTCTCTGGAGAAGACTTCTGTTCCAAAATGAGGGTCTAATGTTTTGAGTGGTGCAAGCCAAATCAGCTTGAAGAAACAGAAGGCTCTGCTAAGCTTCAGCAGAACAAGCCCTAACATAATATGCCAGAGAAAACGTTTGACAAAACAGAAGTAGAAAAATATTTTCAAAATCAGTTCTTGGCTTAAATATAGCATTTGGCACCTCAAGTAAACACAGAGGAGAAGATCTAACTTGGTAGCGCCATGTGACTTTCTGAACTGCAGCAGGCCAGATGGTGGGGTGAGTTATTCATTTCTCAGCTCCTCACCCACTTGGCCCTTCCATTAGTGACTTCGCAGTTCAGGGTCCCTCAGAAGAGCTGGAAATAAAAGAATTGGGTAAATACACAGAACTAGTTTTCTTAGTACTTATTATTCTACTTTAAAACTATGTTACTAGCAAACACCTCATGCCAACTTGACAGCTCTTGTTAGTAAGTGGTCTGGATTATACAGTCAAGTCAATGTCTCACTTGCTATCTAGAAAAAGTAAAGTGGGTGACACTTCGCCTTCTGGAAGGATAGGGCAGACATACATTTCCCCATTCCTCCCAATAATTACAACTATGTAGGACTTGGATCTAGGAAATGAACAAGAAGTCTGAAATGTAAAGAGAAAAAGGCAGACCAACTAGGAATCTTGGGACGAACCTCAAATTGGTGAGTTTTTGTCTCATATATCCCAGAATCAGAGCTGAAGAACCAAGCAATGGGTAAAAACCAATTGGGATGAAGGAAAACAACAACAACAACAAAGCCTGCTCTCTCTAGCTAAAAAACTAGGAGAGAGGTAGGTAACTGATAATAAAGAAAACTGTTAGACAATAACTGCTCTACTTCAGCCAAATACCACAGAAAAAGACTATAGTTCTTTTCTGTACCCAAGCCAGCAACAACTGAGTAGGCAGCTTAGAATTCCACCCTTTTCAGGCTGTATTGGGGTACCCCAATCTCTGCTCCTCATTCCAGGGTACTATCAAAGAAGACTGAGTAGAGACAGAATCTTCAACGCCATGGTGGAATCTCTTCTTCCCACATCCCCTCTTCCTCATCCCTTCTTCCTTATCCTTGGGGACTCCAGAGGAATTCTGCAATTCTGCCCCACGTAGCAGTAATATGAAGTCACTCCTCCCATTGAATGTCAAAAGAAGAAGAGGAGTAGGAAACCTAGGCTTCTATCCCAACTGGGCTGTAATGGGGTATCATAACCCCCTTTCCTTAACAAAGTGGTGTCAAAACCATCTAAAACAGAAGGTTTAAGTAAGATTCAGAAGCTCATAACATAATATCCAAAATGTCCAGATAAAAATCACTCATCATATGAAGAATCAAAAAAAAATATCTCAATCTGAATGAAAAAGGCAAGATGACAAAGATGTTAGAATTATCTGACAAGGATTTTAAAACAGTCACCCTAAAAATAATTAAAGGAACAATTTAATCATTTACTTAAAGAAATAGACTAAAATTTTCTTAAAGTTAGCAAAAGATATAAAAATAGAGATTCAAGAAGATGAGCAAACCCAAAATAGAAGGTTTTTTAAATCCACACCAAAATATACTTAAATTTTTGGAAACTGAAGAAATTTTTGAGAACTGAAAAAAAAAATAGAGTAACAGTGAATTTTTTATCAGAAACCATGGACACCTAATAGAAAAGGGTACAACATTTTTCAAGTCCTAGAAGAAAAGAACTGTCAACCCATAATTCTATATCCAGTAAAAATATTCTTCAGGAATGTAGGGGAAATCAAGAGCTTCTCAGATAACAAAAAATAGACATTGTTGACAGTAAACCTATCCTAAAAAGATGACTTAAGTTCTCCGAAATATTATAAAAGTAAGAATTTTAGGATAAAAAGAGGGAAGAAAAACAATGAAAAGAATAAAAGTATAGGTAAAGACATTTTTCTTCTCCCACTGAGTTTTCTCAATTAGATTTGAAGCTCAGCTATCTGATGTAGCTCTAAGAGTACTTGGAGGAAATATTTCAGACAATAAGATTATAAACAAAGATGTAAAGTAAGATTTCAGCAATTCACTCAAACTAGTAAAATGACACATATATATAATATACTTTTGAGTATATCTGTTTTTATAGCCCTTTTAGTATTATATATGATGTAATACGTAGAGCAATGCTAAAAAGACTAAAAAGACATATACTCAAAAACATATATAAATCAAAATAGAATGCTAATAAATGCTCAACCCACAGGAAGAAGGAAAAAGAAAATAAATTAATAAAAGAATAAATGAAAAATAAAAAGACAGACTTTTTAAGCCTTAACATGTCCTTAATTACATGAAGTATAAATCATCTAAATGTACCAATTAAAAGACAGAGGTTAGCAGAGTAAACTTTAAAACATAACCCAACTATATTATGTTGACAAGAAACTCACATCAAATGTAACACTACAGGCATGGCAAAAGTGAAAGGATAGAAGAAAATATGCAAACATTAATGAAAAGAAATAGAAATGCTATGTTAATATCAAACAATATGGACTTTATAGCAAAGAAACTTAACATAGACAGGGAGAGACATTATGTAATGACAAAAGGGTCAAACCACCAAGCATAGCAATCCTAAATGTGTGTGCACATTAAACAAGAGAGTTGTAAAATGTATAATGCAATAACTGATAGAACAGAAAGGAGAAAGAAACAAATCAACAATTGTTTTTAGAGACTTTAACATTTCTATCTCTCTCTCAATATTAGATAAAAAATTTCCAAGATGTAGAAAAACTCAACACCTTCAAACAATAGGATCAAAAAGATATTTACAGAACAATCCACCCAGCAATAGCAAAATGCACATTTTTTTCCAGTGCCCAAAGAACATAATATATAGGAAGACTGACCATATTGTGTATGATAAAACAAATCTCAACAAATGTTAAGAGTCACAAGCACAGAGAATGTGTTCTCTAAATACAAGAGAATCAAACTAGAAATCAACAAAAGAAAAACAGGAGGAAAATCTCTAAATGCTTACAACCTAACACTTGTTAAAACAAAACTCATGGATCAAAGAGAAAGTCTCAAGAGAAATTTTAAAACACATTGAAATAAATAAAAATACAACATATCAAAATTGTACAATTATAGGTAAAGCAGTGACAAGAGGAAAATTTATAGAGATCACATTAAGAAAAGAAGATTCAAATCAATAATCTCTGTTATCACCTCAAGAACCCACAAAATGAAGAACAAAATAAAACCAAACAAGGAGAAAAAGGAAAACAATAAGGAAAAGAAAACAAATCAATGAAAGCAAAACCAGAAAAACAATAAAGAAACATTAATGAAACAGAGCTGATTTTTTTAAAAGATCAGTTGATAAACTTCTAGCAAGACGGACAACAGGGAAAGACCGACCTAAGGCACAAATTGCCAATAGTATGAAGCAAACAAGGGATATCAATAAAGACCCAGCATACATCAAAGGGTAAAGGAATACTATAAAAACACCTACAAACATACATTTGACAACTGAGATAAAATGGAGCTTAAAAAACACAAACTACCACTACTCATCCAATATAAAACATATGATTTGGATAGTCTGAAAGCTATTTGGCAAATTGAAGAGAAAACATTTCCCAATTTATTTTATGAAGCTAGTATTACTCTGATACCAAAACCAAAGACAGTACAACAACAACAACAACAACAAACTGTGGACCAGTATTTCCCATGAACCTACATGTAAGCATTCTCAAAAAAAAAACCTCAAACACCGAATCCAGGAAAATATAAAAAGAACGTACAGTATGACCAAGTACAGTTTATTCCAGGAATGCAAGGTTGGTTCAATAACTGAAAATAAATTACTATAATCTACAGTTAACATGTTAAAGAAGAGAAACAACATGATCATATCAACTGATTCAGATGTATTTAATAAGATTCAACACTCCTTTATGACAAAAACTTTAAGAAAACTACAAATATGCAAGTTTCATTCTTTATGTGAAATGTAAAAAAAAAAAAAGAAGGAAAACTACAAATAGAGGTAACTTCTTCACGCTGGTAAAGAATACTCAAAATCCTATATCTGACACAACACTTAATGATGAAAAATGGAATACTTTTCCCCCTCAGATTGGAACAGCTCAAGGTTCTCACCACTGTTGTTCAAAGAAGAGCTGGAAGTTCTGGCAAAAGTGCTACCAAAAAAGCCATAAAAGTAAATAAAAGGCATATAAATCAGAAAGGAGGAAATATAACTGTCTTGTTATTCTTGCAAATATCATGATTATCTACATAGAAAATCCCAAGGAATCTATTTTAAAAACAAAAAGCCTCCTAATACTAATAAGTGAATTGGGAAAAGTCACAGGATACCGGATATACATCCAAAATGAATATATTTCTTTTTTTTTCTCTTTTGAAACAGGGTCTCACTCTGTCAACCAGGCTGAAGTGCAGTGGCACAATCATGGCTCACTGAAGCCTCAACCTTTTGGGCTCAAGCAATCCTCCTACTTTGGCTATCCAAGTAGCTAGTACTACAGGCTTGTACCACCATGCCCCTGGCTTTTCATACAGAGAGGGTCTCACTATGTTGCCCAAGCTGTTCACTAACTGCTGGACTCAAGGGATTTTCCTTCCTCAGCCTCCCAAAGTGCTGGAATTAAAGGCATGTGAGCCACTGCACCTGGCCTTAATGAATGTATGCCTATATATTAGCATGAACACAATAAAATCAAAATAAAAATATAATTTCATTTACAGTTGCTCAAAAAGTTAGAACATTTAGGTATATATTTAACAAATTCTGGACTTTTTTTTTACTGAAAACTAGAAAACAGTGATGAAATTAAAATCCCCTAAATAAATGGTGATGATATATCATAATCAAGGATTGAAAGAGTCAACACAGTAAATATTGTATAATTCTCTTCAAACTGCTAGGTTTAATGTAATTCCTATCAAAATCCCATGAATGTTTTTGTAGATATAGACAAAATTATTCTAAAATTCCTATGAAAAGGCAAAGAAACTGGAATAGCAAAAAAATTTTGAAAATGAGTACTAAAAGAGACATCAGCTTATTTGATTTTACAACTTAATACATAGCTACTGTATTTAAGACCACATGGTATTGATGGAGGGGTAGACACATAATTAATGGATGAGAATCCAGAATTCATAAACAAATCCACTTAAATATACCCAACCGATTTTTCATGGAGACACAAAAGCAATTCAGTGGAGAAAGTGTAACCTTTTCAACAAATGATACTGAAACAAGTGGAGATTCATAGCCAAAACAGGACAAATGTTAACTTAAATCTCACATCTTACAAAAAAAATTAACCCAAAATGGACAGTGGACTTAAATGTAAAACTATAAAATGTGTAAAAAATGACATGCACCTGTAATTCCAGCAACTTGAGATGCTGAGGCACGAGGATCATTTGAGGCCAGGAGTTCAAGACCAGCCTGGGTAACACAGTGAGATCCCCCTGCCCCCACAGCCATCTCTAAAAAATGTATTAAAAATTGCCAGGTGTAGTAGTGTGCACCTGTAGTCCCACCTACTAGGGAGGCTCAGGCAGGAGGGTTGCCTAAGCCCAGGATTACAAGGTTGCAGTGAGTTGACTGTATCACTGCACTCCAGCCCAGGTGACAGAGAGAGATCCTATCTCTAAAAACAAACAAAATAAAATAGAATGTGTGAAGTCTTTAACACAATTAGATATTACTACATACCTATCAGAATAGCAAAAATAATGACAACACCTAACGCTGGCTAGGATACAGAAAAACTGGATCACACATATGCTGCTTGTGGGGATGTTAAAATGATACAGCCACTCTGGAAAATAGATTGGTGGTTTCTCAAATACCTAAACACAACTACAGTGTGACCCAGCACTACAGTTTAGGTGTATTCTGCCAAAAACTATGTTTTGGAGACTTAATCCCCAATGTAACAATGTTGAGAGGTGTGACCTTTAAGAGGCAATCACGACTGAATTAATGCTCTTATTTCAAGAATGCATTGGTTCCTGATAAAAGAATGAGTCTGCACTGAACCACATGCTCTTGCATAAATGCTCTTGTGCCCTTCCACCCTGTGACAGATGAAGGCCTCTTGACCCTGGACTTCTCCGCCCCTGGCACTGTGAGAAATAAAATTCTTGTCTTTATAAATTACCTAGTCTGTGGTATTCTGTTATGCCAATGCAAAATGGACTAAAATACCCAGCAATAGTACTCCATGACATTTATTCCAGAACAATGAAAAATCATGCCCACACAAAACCTGTATACAAATATTTTTAGGGAAGATGGTTAAACAAACTGTGGCACATCCATATCATGGAATACCATTCAACAATAAAAAGGAAGGAACTATTGATATATGCATCAGCTTATGGAATCGCCAGGGAATCATGCTGAATGAGAAACGCCAAATGGGGGCCTTCTGTATAGGCAAGGGATAGAGTCTTCTGTGGAGGGAATACATCCCTGTGTTAACACCTTGATTTCCAATATCTGGCCTCTAGAACTGTGAGAGAATAAATATCTGTGTTTTTCGGCTGACAAGTTTGTGGTAATTTCTTACAGCAACCACAGGAAACAAACATACTGGCCACATCAGCAGCCTGGGAATCTATTAGGAATCCAAACTTTCAGGTCCTTATCCAAGCTTAGTGAATGAGAATTGGGATTTAAGCAATGTTCCCAGTGATGAGAATGCAATTAAAGTTTGAGACGCATTGATATAAGCTACTACATGATTCTTAAAATTTACAGCAATGACTTTTATACCAATGTAGAAAGCATTTACGTTTAAATAAGTAGACTGCATATCTGAAAATGCATATTGTTAGTTTTTCTTGGAGTGTATATAATCAAAGTCTGAATGAAAATAAGCAAGACAAAATATCGTTGCTTTATGGTAAAGGCATTGTAAGTCCCCCAACCCCATCTAGTCCTCACTTTATTCTAATTTTGCTAATTTATTTTATGATAACTTTTTTAAGGTCAGCAGACTTACATAAAGATCAGCATTTGCCTTTGTTCCTCACTGCTCTCCTAGGATCGTGAGTCACATGGAAGAATAAAATCCCACAGTACAGGCTTATCCAGGCTCAGTAACAATTCCAGATGTACAGGGAATCTGCCTGGTTTTAGCCAATTCAACCTCACATTAGAAGAACAAAACAAAATATTGTTCCAGATAATTCTCTTTCGAAAAACATCCAGAGCAGTTCAAACACATCCTGGAACTAAGGCAAAGTAGCGAGTATAGCCATACTCCGTGCTAGCCCAAAGTCTTTGGGTCTACATTTGTTCCAGGATGTAGATCTGGCAGCTAGAACCCCAGGAAATACTGCCTTGATAGTGATTGTGGTTAGCTGTGCACATGAAGACCTTTCCTGTGCACTGCAGCATGTGGACCTGCATGTTAAGCTCACTTTGCCAGCCATGTGGAATCAGCATCCATCAGACAATTAAGCCGATTAATTGTTCATCAGTGAGTCAATTGTTAAATTACGTTTCCTTCTTTTTCTCACTGCAAACAGACATCCCAGGCACGCCATCCTTGCATGTGACACCAAGAAACCACCACCAGATATCCAGAGGATCCAAGAGAGAATCCTTTTTAGCATATTTGAAAGCAACGATGTGCCTCATTAAACTCCAAAGTTAATTTTTCAAATGATTTGACCTATAAGTCAACGTTCTCCCCACTCATCTTAAAGTGACTACATTTCAGACAAAGTTTTCAGCTCATCTTTGGAGAATGTATCTCTCCAGTTCAAACATGTTCTAGGAATATTTATATGTAAACATCTAAAAACCTATCTTCTAGCTACTATGCTGAAGGAAAAAATCCCACTTTAATTAAAGCAATAATGCTAGGTTGGATGAACAAAACAGTATCTACTTCCAAACTTCAACAATTATTTATATACATGCCATCCAAAATGAAAACTAAATGAGAAATGGTTAAAATGAGTTTTATTATTGTGTCTAGAGTAGTCACGCCCTTGCAGTGAAGCCATTATTTAAATATTTTTAAACTCTGATTATCAAACAGTAGATAAACAAACACTTTTTCTAAAAATTTTTGTGTTCACTTCTAAATAGGTTGCCATTGCCATCATTTATATGTTTCAAAAAGAAAATAGGATTCATAGTCATTCAAAGTGACTAGCGGGGAGAAATAATCTGGGGAAATAAATTATAACTTAAACTCAGGGCTCTCAATCTTAGTACTATTGACACATGGGGCCAGATAATTCTTTATCGTTGGGAGAAGAGGCCTGTTCTGCATGTAGGATGTTCTGCAGCATCCCTGTCTGTCTGTCCACAGGACACCACATGCCAATATTTATTCTCTACCAGCTGGTGACAACCAAAACCATCTCCAGACATTGTCAAATGTCTCCTGGAAAATAAAATCATCCTCAGTTGAGAACTACTCTTTTAACTTAAGGAATACAGCAACCTTGTTGAATTTTCAGATGTAAGTCAACTCTCCTTTGTCCCTCTAGGGGTTTTGGAGTTTGCAAACCCAATAGAATGACTGTCACCACTGAGCTTCCTACGACCACATTTTAGGAATCACCTAAGTATTAGTAGGTTTCATGTAAAGCAAGGCCATGGCAAGGCTTGACAGGAACTGAAATAATGGCAGTATTAACTGGCCACTGATTTTCAAGAGACTGAAGATGTAATTTGGAAGGCTGAAGCCAATGACCAGAATTATTATGAGGCATACCTGAGAAAGCCATGATGCCCAAAACTGTGGACAAGCAAGCTGTAGTCCTGGCCTAAGAAACCATAAAACATATGGCCACCTATTAGCCTAACTTGCTGGAGTCCAGGACATCTGCGACATCAGAGGTCTACCAAGAGAACTTATTCAACAAGAATCCAGAAGTCACCTGTAGTTTCAGAACCATCTCAAGAGGGTGAGAAAACTTACATGTTTTTTTTCTCTTCCCCAGTGGAAATAAGCATTAATATCACAACATGAGTAGGAATAAAGAACACCTGGGACCACAAAGTCACCTTTGACTCCCTCCATCTTCCATATCCCTCACATCACATCAACTGCCCAGTTCTTCCAATTCGACCTCCTGTGCAGCCCTTGAATGAGCCCACTCCTTTCCAACACAACTTTCACTGCTGGACTATTACAGAAGCCTCCTAATCAGTCACTTACCTTCTACTTTGGCCCCTTCCACCAAACATAAAGCAATCTTTCTAAAACATGAATCTGATTACCTTTCTCCAGCTTGCATTCTTTCACCAGCTTCCCCATGTGCTTAGAATAAATTACAGACACCCACAAGCTTCTGTGTTATCAGGACCATGACTTAATATAAGGAGTCAGGGATGCGGAGCACAGAACACAATGTCATGTGCAATGAAATCACACTTATGCAGGGTTTAGTACTACAGGAGTTTATAAAACCAAATCATTGATAGCACAAATTGCATTTAAAAATTCCCTTAAATTCCAGAATCTAGACTTTGGGGAGCTCAAAAGCCAAGAAACCCCTCTAAGTTTTTCTTTGCATTTCTATTGTGCCCTTCCTTTTCCTAAGACAGTGAAAGGGAGTTAGGCCAAGGTTATTTTAAATCTAGCAGGATTATGAGTTGGGGAAGAATAGTATAATTAACAAAATTTCACTTTTTCTTTTTATAAAGAGTTTTTGTTACACTGGTGGAGTCTAACTGCACTTACCATGTGACTCCAGTATATAAAACACAACTCCAACTATGTTCAAAATATGCAAACACATAGGCGTTATATTTCCATGGTGAGGAGGAGGGGATTGCTACACACAGTGAAATATGCAAGGCAAATGAACTAGAAAGAAATACAGCCATATGTGAACAGGAATATCTGTGGATGGTGACATTAGAAATGATTAATTTCATTCTCAATACTTTCATGTAAGTTCCACTATCAATAATGGAATTCTTAAAAAACTCTAAATGGTTACTTTAAGTCTTCATATTAATATATAGACCTAGATATAGGACACGTGGCAAAGGTAACATTAAATTGTTTTAGAATGAAAAGATTTATCACCTGCCCTGATTCTTCTCAGTTTGCAGATCTTTATGCTCAGATAACAGCCCCAGAATGGAAACTGTTGTCATTTGATGCTTTCGCAAGTCATCCCAAAAATCAATCATCTCTAAGGTTTTCAACACACGCACGTGAAGATATACAAAACTGAGGGTGTAAAAATGTCCAGTGAATCTGTTAAGTATTTACAGTTGAATATTAGTGCCTCTGTGCTGCTTGGTGGAATGGTGAACTATCATAAATGTAAACAAACACAGAAAAACAGTTTTGAAATATAGCAGCCTTATAATAATCAGTGAAAAGCTTTTTCTGCCAGCACGTTCAAATAGAAGATTCCAAGAGTATCAAAAGCTTCAAATTCAAATCTGCATTCAACACACACTATTGAGTCTCTTTCTGTGTGTTAGTGACATATTAGTAATGACTTTTTTTTTTTTACATTGAAGAATATCCTTTTCAATATGGGTATAACATGATGAATGAGATTAGATACTCGTTTGCTAAATGTTACATACTCTTTCCTCTACTTATCCAGAAGCTGCAGTATGAGTCTTGGTTAGGGCATGAAATGGACATCTGTGTGGGGCCCCCAGTTGCTCTGTCACTGCCCACTGCATCTCTTTTCCTAAATTTCTGAGTGCTGGGCTCAAAAGTAAGAATACAAGCTACACTGACTTTATTGCCCAGTTGTTATAGAAATGTAAGAGTTTAAGCATATTGCCTATGGAGTGAATATATGTATTTTACAATGATCAAATCATTTAAATTCAAATGAAAATGCCTCTTGCCATTACCCAATTTATTTTATACCAATTTCAAAAGGTGAATATTGTCTCCTGCCTTGAATAGCAAGCCCAGTTGCAATCATTATAGGAGCCTTTGTAAGCTCCCTTTATAACACACAGTATGTCTTCCTAGTAGAGTGAAGCAGGGTAGGGTAGGGTAGGGATGTCTCATTCTACTCTCCGGCCTTCTAGCATTATGACAGTATGATGACTGGGAGGACAGACAGAGACGTAGAGGGGAGAAAAAACAGTGTCTCACCACCTGTAGTCCCAGATGGCATTGGAAGACACTTCACTGTAAACCCATAAAGGCTTAAAAAACACATAAAGAAATGCACTAATTAAAAGGAAAAAATCTACATCCAGCCATACGTAGTTATGGTACAGATTATTACATACACAGTCAACTGTGACTTCTGAAATATAACTGAGTCAAACTCCAGCAAAACACAGATGACAAAATAAAGAGCTCTTCTGTTCCTCCTTCCACTGAGAGTACAATGGAATTCATACAGATTTATTAATTCAAAGAGTTTTTCCATTTTGCTCAACCTGACACGAAGAGGAGAATTTTTGAGTTGCCATCATCCATCACCATGATGACTACAATTTATTGGAGGACAGTGCTAAGTGCTCACATACATTATTTAATTCAGTCCTCACCACTCTTTGAAATGGGAACTATCACTACCTCTGTCAGAGAGAACAGAAAGGGAAGCACAGATAAGCTGAGAAAGTTGGCCCAAGTTCACACAGCTTAGTAAGAGGTAGAAATTGGATTTGAACTAGAATCCAATTGAATTCCGGTTGAATTCGAATGCTGGATTCTAATGTCCAGTTGAATTCCAATTCCAATGCCCAGCTGAATTCCAACACGAGTTCAATTCCCACGTACAAGCTCTTCCACACTTTGTGTGAAAAGTCATGTTATTTAACAAAGAAATAATCTTTCTTCGGGTTTTATTTCTGTCTCTCCTCAAATCTTGGCTATATCTTGAGTTCACTGAGAACCCAGAAAGCTCTTGTGTCAGATATTAGTGCTGTCTACATATGCATGAAGGTGTGGGCCTCCTCACTAACCATTCCAGATTTCAGTTTCCTAATAAAAATGTAATCCCCTAATGTCATCAAGTCTGCAACAGAGAAAGACAAATGAATTTTCAAAAGTGCTAAATTTGAAAAAAAAAAAAAAATTCCCTCAATATCACCAAGGAAATTCTGGACCATATATTGACAAAATTTTGTTCTTCTTAATCAGAAGTCAGAAAATTTGCATCCATCTCAAAGCCCCTTTGCCTCTGATGCAGTTTACTGTCTCTTAAACTACCTATGACACTGAACTGGAAAGGATCTGCTCCATTTGTGTTTTCTGGGAAGGCTCTGTTCCATTCGGCCTCCCAAAGGGCTTAATGTTGGAAATGAGGTAAAGTCTGGTGTCAGTTTTCAAGGTGTCTCAGATTAAAAGGAACCAAATTCTACATGCCAAACCATCATTAAACAATATATACCAAACTATCATTAACAACATCAAACCATCATTAAACAATATATACAGAACAATATACATGTTTTAGGTGCTTTTCAATTCTAAACCTTATGTAAGTAAAATGTTACAGAATATAAGAGGTTAATGGAGTAAGACAACATTGAAAGGGAAAATCTTTTAGCGCAAACTTCTTATTCCAGGAGGTGGGGGGTCAGGAGAGGGGGGATTTGAAGAAGGGCCACCTAAAGGATATTTATTGTGCTCCACATCAAACATAGAATATATCATGAGATATCAAAACAGAGACACTGGGCCAGACATGGTAGCTCATGTCTGTAATCCCAGCACTTTGAGAGGCCAAGGTGGGCAGATCATTTGAGGTCAGAAGTTTGAGACCTCCTTGGCCAACATGGTGAAACCCCATCTCTACTAAAAATACAAAAATTAGTCAGGCATGGTGGCAAGCACCTATAATCCCAGCTACTTGGGAGGCTGAGGCAGGAGAATCACTTGAATCCATGAGGCAGAGGTGGCAGTGAGTCACGATAGCTCCACTGCACTCCAGCTGTGGCGACACAGCAAGATCCCAGCTCAAAAAAAAAAAAAAGGCACAATAGCAAAAATGATGAAAATGAGGATAAGGATAACAATATCATTGGCTAATATTTATGGAATGTCTACTACATGCCAAGTATTGGGCTAAGAACTTGACACACATCGCCTACCCGGAATCCCTGTAACATCCCTAGGAAGTAGGTACTATTCTTTTCCCAATTTAAAGATAAGGAAATGGAGGTAGAGGCAGGAAATGGAGGTAGAGGCAGGAGGATAAGGCAGCCTCTTATCCAAGGAGATATAATAAGTGTGGCACTGGGATTCAAACTCAGAGCCAGTGGTGATACTGCTTCCCAGGTAGGCAACAGAAAATTTGCTTTTGAGGCCAAGTGCCGTACCTCACACCTTAATCTCAGCACATTGGGAGACTGAGGTGGGAGGATCACTTGAGCCCAGAAGTTCAAGACCAGCCTGGGCAAAACAGTGAGACCCCCATCTCTATCAAGAAAAAAAAAAAAAAACATGAAAACTTGTCTTTGAATTAAGAAGGGTGGAAGACATTGTCCTCTATTCTGTACACACAACAGCAAACAACATGGAAAGCTACAGGAAGCTACTTATTTAGGGAGCCAGTTGTACTTATTGCCCACATGAACACCATTCTCTGTTACAGAAGTCAGTAAGTTGAATCCTCAGCAACTGGGGAATTGACAACATCATGGAAATTTAAATGAGTTTTTTGTTTGTTTGTTTCCTTTAAAATCTTTACTTGGCTACATTCTAAACTGAGCTTTGTCTGGTAGCAATGAATCTGGCTCCCAAGTTTAGAGCCAAGTCCAATAAAAATCAAATCACCTTGCATGATGATCCCCAGTGAAGTGATAGCATGAAAACTTTGGTTTAAATCTTGAGTCTGCTACTGAATAATAGCCAGATGATACTGGGAAGGTCACTTATATTCTAGGACTGTAATTTTCTCATCTGTCAAATGAGCATTACAATACCTTCTTTAGAGGGTCATTGTTAATTGAAATAATGTATGTGAAATGGTTTGCACAATGTCTGGTATAATTACCAATGAATCATTAAGTGTGCACACAGAAAATAATTTGGGGTTTAATGTTAATTCAATATGCTAGGACTTTAAAAGGATGTGGAAGTCACAGGAAGGAAAATTATGAACTTTATCATGTGTTCCCTGGGGAAATGAGCCTTAATGCTGAAAATAACAATTTGTATTAAGAAGACAGAATGAGGTGATGATCATAATTAATTGATTTTGGATTTTGGCTGAAAATCACTTTAAAACCCTTCCTTTTGGGCTCTAGTGAATATTACGTTCTCTTTATGAATATCACTATTGACTTTTAATAAGGACATGTTGGACCAAATATTAATATATCAGTACAGTAACAAAACTTCCTGTATTTGCTATTCACAGAAAACCTAATGATGTGGTAAAATGCTGCTATTTTAACAGTCCTGTTTGACTGTTTAAAAAAATCCAGTTGCTCTCTTCTCCAACACAATGTGTAAGCACTGAGACTGCAGTTACTAGTAACCAAACTGTAACACTGACTGAACAAATGAATTCTTTAGACCAGCTCTTCTGAAATGTTAATATGCATCTCAATTACCTAGGCATTTGGTTAAAATGCTGATTCTGATTGAGTAGGACTGAGATGAGTCCTTTTATCTGGCATTTCTAATAAGCTCCCAGGTGATGCTAATGCTGCTGGCCCCTGAACCATACCTTGGAGGAGCAAGGCTATAGAACACAAGTTCTCTCCCTATCTCTCTCTCTCTTAATCCGGCTTTGACTTGTTGAACCATTCACAAGCCACCTTTTGCCCTCCTATCTCAGAAGAAGTTTCTGTCCAATATCAAAACCAAGTGAAATAAGTACAAAGCTCAATATTGTGCCTGACTAAATCTGAGGGTTTTCTTGCCCTGTATTTTGACATACCCACATGAGCATGAAGTAATGAACAATAAATACTAGAAATCGAACTAGAACATATCCACACCTCCTTTCCTTGTGGATTAATGATAGTTGCTTCCTTTTTATGTGCTTCATGCCAGCTCCTTTTGTACATTTAATGCCAACAACTGCCAGGTAAGTCCTATTTTTTTATTCCTATTTTATAGAAGAGAAGGGAAACTCAGTCAGACTAAATAACTTCACCAAGGTCACCCAGATAGGAAGTACAGAGTCTAACTCCGACGTCCATGTTTTTTAACCACTGTGGTATGAAGTACAGTTACCCCAGAACTACCAGTTCTGTTTTGGGAGGAAAAAGAAAAGGGACATGAAAATGAGGCAGGAATAATACCGGGTAGTTACAAGAGGACAGAAAATTCCAGGCACTAATTTCACATAACTAGCAAAAGGAAATTACTGAAATAGCTGCAAAAGCTACAAATTGAAAAGACCCTGAAAAAAAGGCTGTGGACCAAGCTGGCTAAGACTGACTTGACCCAACATGGTGCTGCATGTGACCTAGGTTTCACCTATGACCTCATTATATGCTCATTAACATACTAAACCACACACTCACCAGTGCCAGGACAGCTCCAGAAACACCTATATTAGGTGTAAAAATGGGTGGCAACAAAGTTCAGAGAAATCTCCACCTTTTTCCAGGAATTTTCATGAATGTTCCATGATTTATTTAAAGATACCCATAAAGGCTTTTTTCAGCTGCCGCCAAGGTGCTCGGTTCTTCCGAGGAAGCTAAGGCCGCGTTGGGGTGAGGCCTTCACTTCATCCGGCGACTAGCACCGCGTCCGGCAGCGCTAGCCCCACACTCACCCGCACCATGGCCTCCGTCTCCGAGCTCGCCTGCATCTACTCGGCTCTCATTCTACACGACGATGAGGTGACCGTCACGGAGGATAAGATCAATGCCCTCATTAAAGCAGCCGGTGTAAATGTTGAACCTTTTTGGCCTGGCTTGTTTGCAAAGGCCCTGGCCAACGTCAACATTGGGAGCCTCATCTGCAATGTAGGGGCTGGTGGGCCTGCTCCAGCAGCTGGTGCTGCACCGGCAGGAGGTCCTGCCCCCTCCACCGCTGCTGCTTCAGCTGAGGAGAAGAAAGTGGAAGCAAAGAAAGAAGAATCCGAGGAGTCCGATGATGACATGGGCTTTGGTCTTTTTGACTAAACCTCTTTTATAATGTGTTCAATAAAAAGCTGAACTTTAAAAAAAAAAAAAAAAAAGATACCCATAAAGATGGAAACCCCCCACTGTGTTACTTTCTCCTGAGTACACCCGCACTCTCCTTTCATGAGTATGTATTTTTCACTTGGCAACAAATCCCCCTATTTTCACTATTTTCTGCCTCATCCTTGAATTCCTTCTTGCAATGGGACCAAGAGCCTGGACATTGGCTGGGATTGAAGTCCCACCAGCATTTGGGGACCTACCCCAGCCCACCGGCATCAAGACCACTCCCCGTGTCATAGTGATGTTGCCATGGGTTTTACGTTTCTCATCCCCCAATCTCCAAATGAGCGGATGGCAAAGGTTTCCAGAGTTTGCTTACAATCTCTTCATGTGCTAAATCAAGATCATAGTTTATAACCCACCCAGAACCATACTGACAAGACACAAATTACAAGTTGCCCATATGGAAACCATTCAACTATTCAATCTACCTGGTATTTACAAAATGATGCAGCTATGCCAATTGTTACATGTTGTGGGGCAAATACAAAAACAAGAATGTGTAATTTCAGTCTCTAAGAAAGTCCAACACTTTGGTAAGGTAAAAGTTCATTGACTTATTGATTCATTCATTCCACAGATATTCCCTAAGTGACTGTCTCATGTCACTCATTCTCTAAGGCACTAAGTCCATGAAGGCAAAGATGCAAATGGGCTTCACTTTCTCTGAGTATATAGTCAAAAAGGAGAGATAGACATTAAATGCATAATTATACAAATAATCACAACAGTGGTGAGCACTATAATGGTCAAGTACAAGATGTTCTGTGAAACTTAACCTTGTCTGAGGCACAGACAATACATCCCAGGAAACTCAAACAAGTTTGAGATAAACAAACATGGACATTTATTAACCTTTTATGGGAAGGTCTAGTTACATAAGGTGATGGTCCTCTGACAACTCTGAAATCAATGCATTCACTGGAAACAAAGAGTATTATTGTCTTCTGGAAAAGTTTCCAGATCTCATTAGAGAAAAATGGGCCCAATTTTTGTTCTTAACATATGATTACTTCAAACCATGGCTAAACTCACAGAAAGCTGTAATGCCAGAAAGTTTTCTGACATCTGTCTTCTAATGATTCTTTTCACTTTCAGATTAAACAAATTCTGCTATAATGAAATGAGATGAACAGGGAACATCATCTCCATGGGAGGCCACCATGCCTCATCTTCCTTAATAAGCTATTATGATACTTTGAACCCATATCCATAATACCAAAGGACCAATTATTACTAGAATCTTAATTCTGGGAACAAGATTGGTAGGGAAAAATGCATCAAGTTCAAGCAAAAACACACTCATCAAACTGACACCTCACGGGCACATCAAACGAAACACTAAACTATACCTCAGGATTCCAAGATGAATACCAATTTTCTGAAGTAAATTAGGTACCCATCGGGACACAGGATCATCTTTCCTGACATCAATTTAGAGCTCGAAAAAATAAAAAACAAACTGAAAAGCCCCACTGTATATTCTTACACATATTTGCTCACATGATGGTATACAACTAGATTAATTGTGAGTATATATCCCCTGGGGGTAGAATTCGCCTTTTTGGATCCCTAGTCTAGAATCAAAATGAGTGGGGCGAAAAGCAAATGTCAAGCAATACCCCCATTATCATATGTAAATTACAGAATGAATGATTTCCTGTCAACAAAATGAATGCTGTATGTTGTTTTGAAAGTGGCATCTTATTAAACACACAAGTCATTCTCATAATTAAACAAGCGCAAATGCGCAGGAAAGAAGCCATTTAAAATGGCATCTTGGTTTTCAGACGGGAAAAAGAGACTGAAAATTAACATTCTGAAATATAGGGTCCAAATAAACCACAGCAACATATGAATAAACCCCAAACTCTGCTGCATAATAGTTAAAGTCTGAGACTTTAGTCAAGATGTTTGCATTCGAATCCTGGCTTTACTTCTTCCAAGCCAGATACCTTGAGCAAGCCACTTCTCATTTCTAAGCCTCAGTTTCCTCATTTGAAAACAGTAGATGATAAACTTACTGTGATGGGAAGCACATAAAGTTCATAGCATGACACCTGGCACTAGTAAGGGTTACCTGTTTTTAGTATTCTTAAAATCATCTCTTTATTATTGCTGTCAAGAAAAGAAAAAAAAAAAAAACAGAGGAATTACCAAAAATTCTAAAAAGCTCAGGACAGAGGGTAAAGTGGAACAAACCGCAAGGTGAATGAAAGGAGAAAAAAACAAAAATAATCAGAAGATTGGGTATCCTCTGTGCCTTCTCTCCCTCAATTAACAAGCAAGACCTACTCAGTCCATGGAGAAACCAAATTGTTTACATATGACATTCAAATGAGCAGCCTGGCCTGGGTTTAAATGAAAATGTACTCATCTAAATTAGGGATCAGCAAACTTTTTCTATAAAATGTCAGAGAGTAATTAGTTTAGGCTTTGCAGACCATACGGTCTCTGTAGCAACCACTTGATTCTGCCACTTCATGTCAAAGCAGCTATGGACAATACACAGCCAAATGGCCATGGCTGTATTCCAGTAAAACTTTATTGGAACAGGTGTGGTCTACCAACCACTGATCTAAATGGAAGTTTGAGAGAGGTCAGTATGGTAGATATGTTTGTTTGCTTGTATGTCCTAATGATGTTTCTCTTTTTTATTGTATCAATTTAAGTTGCGCAATGTGATGTTCTGATATGTACTAATGTACATATCAGTTGCACTAATTATTACAGTCAAGCAAACTAACATAGCCATCAACCCACACAGTTACCTTTCTCTTTTTTTGTGTCAACAGTACCTAAAATCTCCTCTTAGCAAATTTCTGGTATACTATTTTATCAACTATAGTCCTCATGCTGTACATTAGATTTCTAGACTTAAACTACCATGCATAACTACAACTTTACACAGTGTGACCTATATCTCTCCATTCTTCTCCTACTCCCTGCCCCTGGTAATCACCATTGTACTGCTAGGCAGGTTTTTGTTTGTTGTTTTCCTAACCAACGGTTCTGTCCACTTCCTCAAGTTCCACCTTCAGTTGTGAGCCAGGGAATGGATGGTGGAGCAGAGGCAGATGCTGGAGGAGCAGAGAAGACCCTGTTTCAAAGGAAGTGCACCTAACTGTGCCTAGCACATATTGGGAGCTCAGTACATATGTCCATGATGTTTTATTTCTTGAAAGGGGGACTAAAGGGTAACAAAGTGATATTGTAAAGTATATACAAATATAAATTTAACATAGTAAAATATCAACATGTGTGAAGTCTGGGAAGTGGAAATGCAAACGTTGGTTATCTGTGCTTCTGTGGCTACCAGGGTTTTTAATGTCCATATTGCTGCAAACGGATACTTATGTATATTTAGCAGAAACATCACAGTATTGGTCAATTGCTACAAAAATGTCTAAACTCTTATTCTCATTTTCTGTTCTTGCCTTCTTGTGGACTGATAATGGTTTGACCGTGGCACCAGTTCACAGACCACACTTTGAACACTACTTACACAATTTTTCCTTATGTTTGAGATATAGCACAATTAACATCTTAAAAATAATAATATCAGAATGGAGGAGAGGAGTCAAATATGGAATCCTAAAATTCAGAGGTCATCAAGCCAACTGCAGAAACACCAAACTAAAGGGCTTTGTGTCTTTACAGAATACTTCATTCAAAAGGTATCTATTGAGGGCCCACTGGGTATCCATTCCTGTGCCAGGGTTCAGGACAGTGAACAAGCCACAGTACCAGCCCTTGGGGAGCTTTCAGTTAGTTGGGAACTTTTCAGCCTTGACATTGCTGACATTTTGGGCTGCACTGTGTTCTTTGTGCACTGCAGTATGTTTAGCAGTATCTTTGACCTAAACCCACTAGGGTCGGTAGCAGTACCTCCCCAAGTTGTGATGACCAAACATGTCTCCAGATATTGCCAAATGTCCCATATGGATCAAAATCAACCACATTGTGAACCAATGATCTACAGATCTATAGCAAAGGAATGACAGTTACAGTTAATAACAACTATAACATGTCAAGTCATGTTGATGGGTAAGGCTTTAACCTAAAAATGTGAAATCCTCATGAAGAAATAATGTCCATTAGAAAACATATATCTCAACTAAGTGATATTTACGATCATTAGAAAATGGTAAGCTATATTCATACTGCTCCATGCCACTGCAACAGTTCCCAACTACTATTGCAATGGGCTTCATAGTTGAACAAATTGTCACCTATGATATTTCATGGAATGCGCATAACAGCTTCACCAAGAAATTGTTACAAGATGTATTGAATGAAAAAGTAAACAAGAGGTCCAGAAAAAATAAGCCAGTTGCATAACATGGCCAGGTAGACACTATATTCAGGTTTACTGTCTCTGAGTCTAATAACGTCATTACTACCACCCATAACAACAAAGGCTAACAGTGCTCATTCAGAGAACAAGTATATGTATAAGCTAATGTTCTCAGATCATAATCTGATTTACTGCTCATAACAACCCTATGAGGTAGATTCTGATATTGTCACATTTTACAGATGAAAAAACTCAGGCCAAGATAAATTAAATAACTTATCCAAGGTCACACTACTATTAAGTTGCAAAGCGCGGGGAGGGAATTTGAACTCTACCACACCAGTGGTTTCTCATTCCAGTTTCCGTAGAGAAAAACAGTCCATCCTCGCTAGTAATAGATTCCATATTTTCAAATTTGCCTACTCACTAAATTTTATTTGAAACCTCAAAATCAATACTCATGGCACTTTCATGGTCATTTACGGGCATGTGCAGAAAGTGAAAAATTGTAGTTGACCAATGAGTATGTTTCCAGTGGAGATCAAACAAGACCATGCCCAGTTCTCATGTTCCAGCTCTCATACTGTGAACAAATGTGCTTTTTACAGTCTATAGTGCCATTCTTTCACATTTTTGTGTTTTTCTTGGTAATTTCCCTCTTTAAAATGACCTCCAATTGGAGTGTTACAGTCTGTATAGTGGTTCTATGTGCAAGAAGGCTGTATATGGTCTATATTTTTGCCTCCAAGAAACAACTTCCCTAAATCATTAAAAAAAAAAAAAATTCAAACACCTTCCATGTGGTCATTGAAAAAGTAACTCCACCCAAAATTCTAACCAGAAGTCTACCTGCTGAGGCAGAAGAGCCTTTGAGTACTAATCATAGAAACATTGACTCATGCTATCAATCTAGAGCAAAGTTTCACCTTTGACTCCCAGTCACTGTCAGCAAATTTCCTACCTCTTTAAAACTTAGCAGCCATACAGAGAAAATGGTGTGCTGCATATACTTCATTCAGGCATGAGCCTCTTGGCTATGAGTTTGGTGTTAATGAATCCACAATAATGTAATGTCCAGAAAAAGAAAGAGGAAACTGACTGATCTGAGGCCAAGGCTCAGATTGCTTAAGTAACATCTATAGTGCATGAGGAGGCTATGAAAAAGATGGAAAACAGGCTAAATTTGTGGATTTCTGACATGAAAAATTTGAAAATACATAGTGAACAGCACTTCTGTAAAGGATCAGGACATTCTCAGTCACATCTTATTATAGAGAAATACTGCATATGTGGTTTGGAAGAAATGAACATTAAAGTGTCATTAAACAGAATTAGAAGTAAAACACAATTATGTATTGATCAGTTGATGAAAATGTGACCAGAAGATGACAGGAACCCAATCCTGTATTTCCCTTAGGAGATCAGTATTTGCTAACTAAGTGTTCATAGTGACTTTATAGAACATAACTCATAACTACACACATACACACATACACACACACACACACACACAAAGTGATAGTATGTGATCACTCTTAGAACATTTCCTGGGCTGTTCCTCAAATTCCTAAATTTCAACAGTGGAGCCCAGAAATCTGAATGTTTTAAAAGCTCCTCATCCACAGATCCATGTTTATGAGCCACTGTGGTACATTAACAAAACCAACAAAAATCTTTAAAAAATTATTCTTCCGGAAGAGAGATCCAAAATGGCCGCGTAGCAGCAGCTCGGGATTGTGGCTCGCGGTGAGGGCGCAGAGAGCGAGTGGAAGCCGCAAATGCAGACGAATATTTGATGCCCACGGACTGGGAGATTCCTGGCGAGGGAGCCACGCAGGTCGCCAGCGTGACTCTTTTGGCCGGCGCGGCGCTTCTTGGTGCGGAGCGTGTGGGACTGGGTGGTGCCCTTTTAGTCAGGCTCGGCTGGTCCCATCCCCACAAGGAGAACAACAATTGGAAGTGCTGAGGACTGAGAAGCACAGCTGAACCCGGGAAGGCCCAGCTCTGTGGGGAAGGGGCGCCCCCCGAAGGAAAACTAAGAAACAGAAAAAACTTCATCACCAACAAGCCGGACGTCCACTCAGAGACCCAATCTGAAAGTCGGCAATTACAAAG
>PVKP010020705.1:0-40336 GCA_004027715.1 Plecturocebus donacophilus
GCCGGGAATCTCCCGGTCTGTGGGCAACAAAAACTCGTCGGAAAGTGCGGCGTCCACTCGTTCTCTGCGCTTTCACTGGGAGCTACATTCCTGAGCTGTTGTTAGTCGGCCATCTTGGATCTCTCTCTATTTTTTAAATTTTTATTTGGGAAGAACTTCAAGCTTGTGGAAAAATTGCAAAAGTAAAACACTTTATTTCATAAATGTCTGTTTTACAGAGCACCTGCATACCTGTTACCCAGATCTGTCTGTTAACATTTTACTCCATTTGCTTCATTTGTAAGCTTGCTCTCTTTCTGAATATGTATACAAATACATAATTTTATGTGGATCATTTAAAGTTGTTACATACATCATGACCCTTTACCCTTAAATACTTGAGTATGTATTTCCCAGAATAGGGATATTCTCTTTCATATCCACAGCATAGTTATCAACATCAGTAAATTTAATATTGATACTTTAATCTGAGGTTCATCAGTTGATTCCACAATGTCCTTTATAGAAATTTTCCTCATCCAGTTCAGGATTTAGCCTAGGGTAGGTAGCATTACATTTAGCTGTTGTGTCTCTTCTTTAATGTAGAGCATTTCCACAACTTTTCTTCATCTTATTTTTTTTTTGTCTTCCTTTCTTTCTTTCTTTTTTTTTTTTTAAAGACAGGGTTTCACCATGTTGGCCAGGCTGGTCTTGAACTCCTGACCTCAGGTGATCCGCCTACCTCGGCCTCCCAAAGTGCTGAGATTGCAGGCGTGAGCCACCATGCCCAGCTTCTTTGTCTTATTTTAAATGTCACTATCATAATACAGATTCTGCCTCCTTTTTTAAAAAAATAGAACATTCCTCATTTTCTGTTTATCTGATGTTTCCCTCATGATTAGATTCAGATTATACATTTTCATTTGGAATATTGCATGGGTGATAATATGTCCTTCATAAGGTATCACTTCTGGATGTTCATTTGTCCTTCATTGGTAATGTTAATTTTGGTCACCCTGTCAAGGTATTGTCTCATTTCTCAACTATAATTCTTTCTGTATGTGTGTGTGTGTGTGTGTGTATGTGTGTGCATGTCCTTGCATCTAACAGTCTGTAGGGAGACACTTAAGACCACACATGGGCCAGGCGCGGTGGCTCATGCCTGTAATCTCAGTACTTTGGGAAGCCGAGGTGGGTGGATCACGAGGTTAGGAGATCAAGACCATCCTGGCCAACATGGTGAAACCCTGTCTCTACTAAAAATACAAGAATTTAGTTGAGTGTGATGGTGCATGCCTGTAGTCCCAGCTACTCAGGAGGCTGAGGTAGGAGAATTGCTTGAACCTGGAGGCAGAGGTTGCAGTGAGCTGAGATCGCGCCACTGCACTCCAGCCTGGCGACAGAGTGAGACTCCATCTCAAAAAAAAAAAAAAGGAAAAAAGAGAGAGAACAAACAAAAGCTTAGAGGTTGTATAAAAAGGATAAATGTTAAAACTGGTTTCAGCAGTTTCAGCAGCCAGGCTTGCAGAGAATTGCATTCTTGGAGCAACGTGCCCTGTTACTCCTAGCCTCTCAACCCTGTTTTAGTTTGGGATGACAAGAATGACCTATTTTGTATGATCTACTTTAACACAGGTGTTAATTTTAGTCCAATTAGTGATTACCTTTAGCTGCCATATTTTTTTGCTGTTGAGATTTATAGCTCGTTATCACAGTCATTCCAGAAATATCCTTTAAAAATTATTCATCAATGACTTTCTCATCCTTTTTATCTTTTGCCATTCTGTCTTGTCTTTTTAGTAGCGAAACTCTTTAAAACAATTCTCAGTATTTTCAGTGGTAGTACTTAGAACCATGCCATTCTCCTCTAACAGGTGAAAAACCAAGGCCTAGAAAAGAAAATGACAGAGCTAGAGTTCAAACCCAACTGTTTTGGTTCTAAATTCAGGCTTTTCCCCAACTACTATCTTACTTTGTTTGCTTGTTGGAATGAAAACACGGGTTTTCAATTTCACATTTGCCTGTACCTTCATGAACCTGTAAAAGCTTGAATTAGGTGGCTAGATTTTGAAACTACAGGTAAACTTACCACTAAAGGCTGAGGAAACTTTAGGGTAATTGATAATAGTGGTAACATTATTGAACTATCATATGTATTAGCCCTGTGTTCTAAGCACTTTACACTTACTCTATTTACTCCTCATTGCAGCTCTGTGAGGTTGAAACTATTATAGCTCTGTTTTACAGTGAAGTATCTGAAGCTTAGAGAGGTTAAATACATTTCCAAGTGCAATAGCAGAGCTAGGACTCAAACTCAGTCCTGCTAAGTTTATTCTGTATCACAAAAGCAGTGTTTAGTAGCGCTGAAATAAATAGCTCACAACTGCATTTTGAAGCACCCCCCATTTTTTTTTTTTTTCCACATAGATGGACTCAAACTCAATTTGTACTTGGGATTCTCTTATTCTAGTGCTGTAGTAGTATACAGGCTGTTGCACAGGCGTTAGCCTTAATGTTGTGGGTGGCTTATTCCTGTCTGTTCAGTTTTCCTTATTGGGGCTAAATATCTGTAAAATACTATCTTATTTGCTCTTAATAAACATTTCTTGGTGCAGAAATGGAAATGAGGCAGAGACTGGGGCTTTTAACTTTTTTGCATTTATGGAGGAAATGTACTCAGAGCTATTTAGACCTTTGCTTTATTGCGTAGTGCCTGGCACATCATGAGTACTCAAGAAATGTTGAAATACTTTGGTTTCTTAGGTTGGAATATATAGGAGAGAATTATAAAGGCATGAGAATGTGTATGGTAAGAGCTATAAATTCAGGAGATGATACTTGAAATTTACAATTGGCCCTCCGCATCTGTGGATTCTGGATTCAAACAATTACAGACAGAAAATATTCAGAAAAACAAAATCTCAATAGGCTAGTCAAATGCAGTTGTATTCACAACTAGTTGATCAAAACTAGTTAGAGACTTCTTTGTTCCTTGTCCACTTCCAGTTCCTCACTTGACTAGCCTGAAAAAACCAAGTCAAAACAATACCACAATTTAAAAAAAGTACAAAAAAAAACCCAATACAGTATAACAACTATTTAGATAGAATTTACCTTGCATTAGATATTATAAGTAATGTAGAGATGATTTAAAGTGTACAAGAGGATGTTGCATGCATTATATGCATACTATGCCATTTTATATCAGGGATTTGAGCATCTGCAGTTTTTTTTTATCTGTAGTGGTGGGGGATTAGGGTGGTGGCTGTTCTGGAATGAATCCCCTGAGGATACTGAAGGATGATGAACTGTATTTTAGTAAAGCTTGATTAAAATGGGAGGACCTTGTTATATAAAAGTTAGTTCAAGGGCAAAGAAAAGGAGGTAATAGGAAAGAAATAATGGAAGGGAAGACGTGAAGATTTTTTAGTTAGAATTACCAAGTTATAGCTGCTAATCTTGCTGGGTTTCAAATACAAATTCTGCCTGAAATCAGCATGTTAAACTTTAATGCTTTTTAATGACTTGCACCTTCTTAAGGAATTATATAGAGCTTGCTATTTGAAAGTATACTCTTGTTTGCAGAAGTGGAAGTTGATACATGCACAGGAGAAGGAAGCTGGCTTTTCATAGTATGAACAACAGTAGCTTTAGGGCAGTGAATGAAGTGGGTGGAAGAGAAGCAGTGTATGCCAAAGAAATTGTGAAGAAAGAATTGATGGATCGAGACGGCCAATTAGAAATGGTAGGGGGAACATGGGAGGTTTGAAAGGCAAAGATGTCTCAAAAGTTTTGAAACAGGGTGTCTGGGAAGCAAATACATGGTGTACCCAGTCCAGGGGATCAAGCCTGTGTCCAAATCTGCATTTTGCTACTTATTAACAAGGCGAACATGGGTAAATCCCTTTACTGAGTAGGGCTTCAGTTTTGTTACCTGAAAAATAAGGAAGATGGCCCAGAGCACTGCTTTTTTTTTTTCTTTTTTTTGAGAAGGAGTCTCACTCTGTCGCCTAGGCTGGAGTGCAGTGGCATGATCTTGGCTCATTGCAACCTCCGCCTCCTGGGTTCAAGCAATTCTCCTGCCTTAGCCTCCCAAGTAACTGGGACTACAGGTGCACACTGCCATGCCTGACTAACTTTTTTTTTAATTTTAGTAGAGACTGAGTTTCACCGTGTTGCCCAGGCTGGTGGTCTCCTGCGCTCAGGCAGTCTGCCCGCCTCAGCCTCCCAAAGTGCTGGGATTACAGGTGTGAGTCACCACGCCCTACCTGTCAGTGCTTCTTAAACTTAAAATGTCTCTATGAATTGCCTAGGGAATCTTGTTAGAGTACATATTCTGATTGAGTAGGTCTGTGGTGGGACCTGAGATTCTCAGCATTTTTAATATATTCCCAAGTGATGCAGAGTAGCAAAGGCTTAGAGGATCTTCAGGGTCTTTCTGGTTCTGCAGTATTACACTTCTGTTTGTGGAATGTTTATCCTTCAGAGATCTGTTATACTTTTGTGACTTATAATCACCTCTATTTAAAGAGGTCAATTCTAAATCTTTGTCTCTTTACTTCAAACAAGAATGGCCTAAATTCATCATCTTCCACTGATAACCACATCCCTCTCTTGACATCTCTATTTTTGTAATACTTTATATTTAAAGTATATATTAAAGTATATAAAGTATGTATTATAAAGTACTTTATAATTTTTAAGAGAGCTTTTATAGCCATGATTTCATTGATCATTACAGTAACCTACAGAGGTAGGCAGGTGGAAACACCTCCATTTGATGGACGGGGAAACAGGCTCAGAGACAGTACGTGGCTTGCTCACTAGTGAGTGGTGGAATCACCCTAGAGCTGAGCTGAAGTCCACTGTGTCACATTGCTTCTGGAAATGGTCATCTGTATACCTGTGTTTAAAGGTTGGTTGCCATCTCTCTGTTTCTTTGAAATGTAAACGTAAGCTGGTCCAAAGATAATGAGTTTTCTCAATTGAGTGGTCACAGTCAGTTACAGATCAGACTTGTTCTACTCTTTCCCCCTTCTCACTACTGTACTTGACTGGTCTTAAAAAATAAAAAGTAAAAAGTATCTTTAATTTTATTTTAAAAAATACAGTAGATATGTATTCATATGATTCACAATTCAAAAGGCACAGGGTATAAGAGGATATGGTGAACAGTCTCCATACTACTGTGTGCCCCAAATACCCATTTCCTTTTCCCTGGGGCAACCAGTGTTATCAGTTATAGTTTATGACTCTCCAATGATTACATAATTGTATTCCTTTTTTCCCTATTAAACACAAATGAGGTTGGGCCTGGGGGCCCACATCTGTAATCCCAGCACTTTGAGAGGCTGAGGAGGGAAGATATCTTGAGGCCAGGAGTTCAAGACCAGTCTGGGCAATATAGTGAGACCCTTTGCTACAAAAAGTTTTAAAATATTAGACAGGTATGGTGGCACTGGCCTATAGTCCTAGCTACTTAGGAGGCTGAAACAGGAGGATTGTTTGAGCCCAAGAGTTTGAGGCTGCAATGAGCTATGGTTGTGCAACTGCTCTCCAGCCTGGGTGATAGAGCGAGACCCTGTCTCTATAATCACCACCCCCTCAACCCAAAAAAAGTCACAAGTGCTGAACACACTGACTGTATAAACTGTACTTAAAAAAAAAAAACCCACAAACTAATAGTATATCTTGGAAATTATTCCATATTCCATATCAGTGTTGAAAGAGCTGCCATGTTATTTATTCTTTATGGTCACATAGTATTTCACTGTAGGATATATCATAATTTCATCCCCTATTGATGTACATTTCAGTTATTTCTAGTTTTTTTTGCTAATGAGCAATACTCTATTACATACATCATATTGCTGAATCAAAGAATATGCATTGGTAATTTTTTTAAATTTAAGATTTTTTTGTTTGTTTGTTTGTTTGTTTTAAGATAGAGTCTTACTCTGCTGCCCAGGTTGGAGTGCAATGGCTTGATCATGGCTCACTGAAGCCTTAACCTCCTGGGCTCAATCGATTCTCCCACCTCAGCCTCCCAAGTAGCTGGGTCTACAGGCATGCACCGTCATACCCAGCTAATTTCTAAGTTTTTCATAGAGATGGAGTCTCCCTAGGTTGCCCAGGCTGGTCTTGAACTCATGGGGTCAAGTGATCGTCCCACATTGGCCTCCCAAAGTGCTGAGATTACAGGTATGGGCCACTGCACCCAGCCTGCATTTGTAATTTTGATAGATATTGTTAGATTGCCATCTGCTATGGTTTGAATATTTGTCCCCCAAAACTCATGTTGAAATTTAGTCCCTAGTATGGCAGTATTGAGAGGTAGGGCCTTTAAGAGGTGATACCGTGATACTGTACCTCTGCTCTGATGAATGGATTAATCCATTTATGGATTAATGAGTTAATGAGTTAGTGGGTTAATGAGTTATCATGAGAGAGGAACTGGTGGCTTTATAGGAGAGCCCTGTGATACCCTGCAAGTCCTCACCAGCAAAAAGGCTCTCACCAGGGGCTGCCCCTTGACCTATCTTATGAGATATTTTGGTTGGTACCAATTTTAATGTAGTTCTAATTTTCATTTCTCTTATGAGTGAGGTTGAGAATCTTCATGCTTAAGAGCTATTTGTGTTTCTTTTTTTGTGAATTATCTGTTAATGTTCTTTGCCAGTTTTTTCTGTTGGGTCATTGGGCTTTTGAATTCTAGGAATTCTTTATGTTTTAGTGAAATTTTTAAAAATATGAATTCAAAGTTTTTCTCGATGTGTGTGTGTGTGTGTGTGTGTGTGTGTGTGATGGAGTCTTGCTTTGTGTCAGGCTAGAGTACAGTAGCATGATCTCGGCTCACTGCAACCTCTGTCTCCCCCCGCGTTCAAGTGATTCCCCTGTCTCAACCTCCTGAGTAGCTGGGACTACAGGCGTGCACCACCATGCCCGGCTAATTTTTTTGTATTTTAGTAGAGACGGGATTTCACCTTGGCCAGGATGGTCTCAATCTCTTGTCCTCATGATCCGCCCGCTTTGGCCTCCCAAAATGCTAGAATTATAGGTGTGAACCACTGTGCCTGGCCTCTTGGGTTATTTTTTCTTTGACTTTGCATAAAGTAGTTTTTGCCATGCCTAATTTTAAAGTGTTTTATGTAGTAATTTTTTTTTCTTTTATAGCTTCTAAATATCATTTTTAGACCTTTGTGTTTATAAAATAATTTTTCATGGTTTCTTTGGGTACTTTTTGCTTTATTTACATTAAATATTTTTAAGGCTTCTGGAATTTGATGTAAGGCATAGGGGGTGTGTTTGTGTGTGTGTGTGTGTGTGTGTGTGTGTGTGTGTGTGTGTGTGTGTATTTTTGATGGCTATCCTATTGCCCTAACACCTTTATTGATGAGTTCTCTTTTTCCCTAGAGGTCATCTTTGACTCATTTGTCTCTTTTGTCAATCTTCTCTTCATCGCTAAGGACATCCATTATCTAATTAGTTATCCCAGTAAGCTCAGTTTTTCTTTAGGCTCCTATATGTTATCTTTTCTTTCTGTTCATATTGATAATACTTTAAACCTTTTTTATTGTGGAAATTTCAATATATATTGAAATGTATATTTTATATATAAATATATTCATTAGTATATCAATGTATATTGAAATGCAAGTGTGTGTGTGTGTGTGTGTGTGTGTGTGTGTGTGTGTATGTGTGTGTTGTGTGTGGAGAGAGAGAGAGAGAGAGAGAGAGAGAGAGAGATGAGATTTAGAGAGGAATATATGAACTCCCAGGTACCCAGGTATTTATTATCCCACTTCAATAACTATTAACTCATTGTGGAACTTGTTTAATCTATATGCCTACCTACTTGTCCACTACACAGGCAGTAGTGGATCTGCCTGTTTCTTAGAGCAACGCTACCTGGAGGAAAATTAGGGCAGGAGGGGAAGGCAAGTTTTGGGGCCTTTCACCAAGATTGGGGGTAAATAGGGTAGAGATAAGAAACCCAAAGCCAAAATGTATAAGAAATGTAATAAGTTCAGAGTTAGCAGTTTTTTTTTCCTGTTAAGTAGCCTGTTTTAGAATTTAGTGCTTAGTAGATGACTGCATTAAATTTAGACTGATTTGAACTTGGTGGGAGAGCAGAGTTAATTTCACAATGACAGCTTTAGTTCCAAGATTGTGTAATTTGTGCCAGAGAAAGCTTTCAATTAGGGACAGGAACTATGAAGTGTTTCATGAGAGATTAGGGTTGTTGAGTTGTTTGTTTAAATCTGTAATGTTGTTGGCACCATTTGCTTAGAGCCAATAGCCCCAGGCACTAGTTTTAAAGCATTCTTATGTTCTTTCAAAACTTTTCAAAGTGAGGCTTTCAGGTTGGATCAAAGGATTAGGAAAATATAGGTGATTTGAGAGTGCTACAAGAAGAGCTCCTTTCTGTTTGTTTGTTTTTTTAAACTGACTTGAATTTATCAGCTTAATTTTTAGAATCCTTAGTTCAGTAGTTGAGTATCTTTACCTTCTGTGGAAATGCGGAAAACCAGTTTCCCCTAGGTTTACATTTGTTACCCCTCAAAAACTTAAAACAAAGTTAGAGTAATATAAATTTACCCAAAGTAACCTGGGCCTTAAATCTTGCCTACCATTGAGCCTGGTCTCAGGCTGAGAGTAAATGACCTGAAAAAGAAATGGAAGTTGGAAAAGGAGTTGAAAGCAGGAATGAAAGAAGGTATCTAGGACAAGTTTGACTACATTTCCAAAGGCAAACACTAAGAAATTATCTCATAATATCTGTGTTTATCTAAATCAGGGGTCAGCAAACTGTGACTAACAATGGCTGGTTTTTGTAACAATTGACAAGCTAAGAATGGTTATTATTTTGTTAAAGAATTGTTAACAAACTAAAAAAGAAGAGTATATAGACAGACTAGGTGTGCACTGAAAAAAAGATTTACTGTCTGATCTACGTTATTCAAGGTATATAGTAATATTTCTTTATGTGAACATTAAAAATTTCTTGCTCTTTTGTTTCATATCATTTTCAATGACCTTTAAAAAAACTGGTAATATGGTTTTTCATTGTATATTTACATTGTATACCACAATGTAAGAGTGTTACTCAGTTTTTGCTTTTATAGCAATACTGGAATAAACATATTTGCACACAATTTTATGACTTGTGGAGTGCTTGGTAAAAAATTGTATATACATTTTAAAGTTTGATAATTTTTGCTAAATTGCCCTTGCTCCAAAGCAGACCAGTTTTATATTTTCCCCAATGTTGTTGGCTTTCTCCGTATCAACCCCAGTAGAGACTAAAATGGTTTGACTCTTTAATCAGATAGGTCCCTTTAATTATCTATTACTGTATAACAAACAAAAAACTTGAGTGGCTTAAAATAACATCATCATCATTAATTTTGCTCACAAATCTGCAGTTTGGCTGGAGCTTGGTGGGAACAACTTGTCTCTGTTTATTATCTTGATGTCATTTCTAGAAGCTCAAAGCGTCTGGACATGGTCACTTACATGCCTGGCTTCCTGCTGGAATCTCAGTTGGGGCTGTGGAGAACACCCGTGAAGCCCATGTGACTGGTTGGTTTCCTCACAGTATAGTCACTGGGTTCCAAGGAAGAATATCCCAAAAGGACCAGGTGGAAGCTATGTCACCTTTCATGATTTAGCCTCAGAAGTCACAGAGCTTCATTTCTGCCCACATTTTGGGGGAAGGAAACATAGACCTCACTTCTTAGTGGATGACAGGAGTGGCAGCCTTACATTGTAAGACAGCATGTCAGATGGAAAGTATTGAGGCAACCGTGTTTGGAAACTGCAGTCGGGCACAAGGTGGAATGTTTATTTTGATGTGCATATTTTTAAATTATGGGTGTGATTATACATCTTTTCTCATGTTCATTGACTGTTTCCATTTCTTTTCCTGTCACCTGCCCTTTCATATTCTTTGCCCCTTTTTCTTTGGTCTCTAGGTTATTGATTATTGGTTATATTATTGATTTGTAATAGCTCTTGTAGATAAAGCAAATCAGACTCAAACTTGGTTTAGAAAGTACCTCCTTGTGGCCCTGGGAGTTGTGAAGTTATGTGTGGGATGGTTTTAGTTAGGTGATGGTGGGGATTTATGGAGTAATTATATTTAAGAACCATAATGCTTTTTTTTTTTTTTTTTTTGGAGACAGAGTCTTGCTCTGTCACCAGGCTGAAGTGCAGTGGTGCCATTTTGGCTCACTGCAGCCTCCACCTCCAGGGTTCAAGCGATTCTCCTGCCTCACTCAGCCTCCCGAGTAGCTGGGATTTCAGGTGTGCACTACCACACCCAGCTAATTTTTGTATTTTTAGTAGAGACCGGGTTTCACCATGTTGGCCAGGATGGTCTCGATCTCTTGACCTTGTGACCCGCCTGCCTAGGCCTCCCAAAGTGTTTGGATTACAGGTGTGAGCCACCACGCCCAGCCAATACTTTTGTTTTTTAAGCAAGTGATCCAGGAAGAGAGGGTAAATGGGAGCCATTTCCTTGTCTTTTGGTCATCAGCCTCCCTGAATCACTTTCCAACACTTGGTGCAGAACAAAATTAAGGACATATCAGTTCTCTTTGGTCATTAATATACCTCAGAAGCCAGAGAATTTTAGATGCATGCAAAGGAAAGGTAAAATATGGGAGGAACATAAAGCCCCAGTGGTTATTTCACTACTAAAAATGGCTTTGAGTTCTGTTAGTTCTGGTGTGTGATTTGACTGTGTTTTAAGTCTTGCTTTCCCCTATGTTGAGGTTCAAAACTATATCAACAAATATAGATTGACCCTACAGAAATGATCATTTTCTAAAATATGGGTATGTTTAACAAAGTGAAACATTTCTTTTATCTTGCCATTAAGTTAGAATGTTACTTTTCTTCTGCTAACCTGCTATGGGATACATCCTTAATAAATATTACAATATAAGTCCTTTCCCTAGTTGTAATCCTTGACAGTTTTAAAGGGATAGGCTGATGTTTGTCATCATAGTACTTAACTTTAAGTATAGTTTGAGCCAGACTTAAATTGTGTCAGCAGGGTCTGAATCCCACATCTCTTGACTCTGCTCTCTTCCTTGTTTGTTTCATTTCCTGGTTTCACTGTGATGGAAAGATGCCTGACAGGATCTCTAGCCCTATGTCCTTCTAGGTTCAGAGCCAGTGGGGGTAAAAATGAACTCATGGCCGAGCACAGTGGCTCATGCCTCTAATCCCAGCACTTTGGGAGGCCGAGGTGGGTGGATCGTTTGAGGTTAGGAGTTCAAGACCAGCCTGGCCAACATAACAAAATCCCATCTCTACAAAAGATACAAAAATTAGCTGGGTGTGGTGGTATGCGCCTGTAGTCCCAGCTACTTGGGAGGCTGAGGCAGGAGAATTGCTTGAGCCCGGGAGGCAGAGGTAGCAGTGAGCTGAGATTGTATCACTGCACTCCAGCCTGGGTGACAGAGCAAGACCCTATCTAAAAAAAAAAAAAAAAAAAAAAAAACTCTCAACAGTTTAATTTCTGGGTCTTTCGTTAGCCCTAATTGGATCATATGTTATGATGAGGGGAGTAGAATGTGCTGATTGATTGGCCTGAGCTGAATCGCACAAACATCTCTGATGCTGCAGGTAGAGTTAACTCTGCTGGACTGTGGATCTACAAGGCCATAACAAACAAAACAAAAAATATAAAAACAAAACAAAAAAGTTGTTTGGATTCTACTGTTAAGTTTTAAAGCAGCTTTCTAAGAAAATTACTGGTATTAAGAAGAAAAACAGCTCTTCTAGGTTTTTTGGAAGCACTGGTTTACTATCATACTAATGAGTACAGTTGTAACACTTTTTTTTCTGTTCTTTTTTTTTTTGACTAAAGCAGATGTTTCTTTTCTTTCTTTCTTTCTTTTTTTTTTGAGACAAGATCTCACTGCATTGCCAGTCTGGAGTACAGTGGCACCATCATGGCTCACTGTAGCCTCAGCCCCCCGGGCTCAGGTGATCCTCGCACCTCAGCCTCCTGGGTAACTGGAACTACATGCATGTGCCACCACACCCAACTAATTTTTGTAGAGATGGAGTTTTGCCATGTTGCCCAGGTTAGTCTTAAACTCCTGGGCTCAAGTGATCTGCCCTCCTTGGCCTTCCAAAGTGCTGGGATTACAGGTGTCAACCACCCATGCCCAGCCAGATGTTTCAAATTTACTATGCATACCACTTAAATATTGCTTTAGAATTTGTATTTGAAGGATTTGTAAAAATTTAAGGAATTTAGGGTCATATTGCTCTTTTGTCCACTGCCAACATTTCAGGTAGTCAGATTGTGAGCTATAATCTGTCTATCCCCCAAATCAAAGCTAAATAGGTTTTGATTTTGTATGTTAGTGAGTGGTTTTAACCTTTATGTAAGAATGTGATAGGTAGCGTTTCAAAGATTTTAAAGCCATGCTAATTTAAAAATTAAAATCCCCTATTTACCTTTGGAGATGGATGTTACTAGAGCATAACTCAGCCACCTAAATCTATCACTGTAGAATAATGCACAAAGAGCATTTTATAACTGTGAAAGTGTAAAGTAGAACATTTGAGGAAGTTTCTGGAGATTGCTTGACCACATGACAATTCACAGTCACAAAGACATGGAATCAAGCTAGATACCCATCAGTGGTGGACTGGATAAAGAAAATGTGATACATATACACCATGGGATACTACACAGCCCTAAAAAGAAATGAGATCATGGCCTTTGCAGTAACATGGTTGGAGCTGGATCCTACAATCCTGAGTGAATTCATGCAGGAGCAGAAAACCAATAACCTCATGTTCTCACTTAAAAGTGGGAGCTAAACATTGAATACACATGGACACAAAGAAGGGAGTGGTAGATACTGGGGCCTATTTGAGGAGTAGAGGATGGGAAGAGGGTGAGGATTTAAAAACTAGCTATTGGGCATTATGCTGATTACCTGGGTGAGAAAATTATCTGTACCCCAAACCCCGAGACATGCAATGTTTGTTTACTCATGTAACAAAATCTGTATATGTACCTCATGAGCCCAAAAGTTGCCCCCCTCCCCCAGAAAAAAAAGTTAGCAGATGTTAGGAAGCTATGTCACAGACATGAAGAAAAAATAAAACTGCGTGGGATGTCATCTTAAAGAGTAGTTCCAAAGTCTGTGTACATTTTAATTACACAGAATGTTTTCACTTTCCTGTGATATTTGAACCAAACATAAAAAAAGTTTGACTTAAATATCTGTAGGTGGACCATTTGAAGAGTCAGCCAGTAATTCTGTTTAGAAAAGATCAAAGCATTGTTATTGATGCTCGATGGTGCCACTAGGACATGAAGTACCACTAGACCTTATGCCCGAGAGCAGTTAAAGGACAAGTCTTAAGGATTTCCTGTAGGCGAACGTTGCTGTTAAGACTTACCCCATTTCAGTCATCAGGCAGGTTCTTAGATTTGAAGTGCCCTGTGTTCGCCAACCATCTGGTGGTTGTGATTATTATATACAGATAATTAGTGGTTCCTGTTTTTAAAGTTTTAACTGAAGGGGCTAAGGCAAAGTGTGTAGCAGGAGAAAATGGTTGCTATAATCCAGAGTGTGAAATGGAAACCATTGCAGATTGTGAAAAAATGAGTCTTTTAGAGTAAGCCCAGGAAACTTTTGTAAATACATTCGAGGCTTTTCATACTTAGAGGATTAAACAAATTTATTAGACAATAACCTTCTCTGTCAAAAATCTTAATCTCTAGATTGGGTCAAAGGATTGGGTTGGTATATACATGGGAAAAAGACCTGGGCTTTTCTGGTTGACTGCGCATGTAATGGAAAGTGGACTTACCTCAGGAGAGTAGACTGGCTTTCAGCCTGAGGGAGAGCTTTAAGCATATTTTAAGTGTGAGCTGAGCACTTGGCTTCTATTTTTAAGTCTCTGAGGATAATTGTCCGACATAGGGAACTAGCTTTTGGGGATGAATCTGCTGTGCCCAGACTTCAGCAATGCCAACATTCTCTTTTTGATATAAGAGTTGATTTGGCTATCCCTTAATCTTATCTTGTATTTTTGTTGATTTCTACTATTGCTTATGAAGCTTTTGCATTTCCAAACTTGTCATTTCAAATCACTAAAGAATCTGGTTGGACAAATTGTTAGGAAACAGGCCTGGTTAGGAAATTGAGACCTGGTTGATTACTGGTGAAATGAGAATTGAATTGAAGCTCACAGCAGTTGCTTTATTGGTTGGATAGAAAGTCCAGTGAGTCACTATTTTTATTTTTTGACTTTGGCTTCTTTTCCTGCTTGTATAGATGATCTGGTATCTAGACTGAACTAGCATCAGGGGAGAGTGTATGTGTTAATCTTTGATTATCTGTTGGTATGAGATGGATTTTACATGTCTATCAGAATCCTTCTGTGGAAAAAAGCAAATTACTACTTGGTTTATGTTCCAGGGAATACTAATGCTGTTATGCAGGTATGTAGCACTCATGGTGCTTTTCAGAAGTATTTCATGTCCGTTGTCACTTCATTCTCCAGCCACCTTGTAAATGAGATAGGGCAGGTATCATTTCTGTTTGACAGAGGGGATGCCAAGGCATAAATAAGAGACTGGATTATGATTTCTGGCTCAATAAATAAAAGACTGAGACAATCTATTACATTTCATTTTTGAACTGCAACTTTCAGAACATTTTATAGGAGGAAAAGGCTGAATGCCCTCTCTTTTTGTTGTTATTTTTCAGCGACGTCTTCGACATCTTCGGAACATTGCTGCCCGGAACATTGTTAATAGAAATGGCCATCAGCTCCTTGATACCTACTTTACACTTCACTTGTGTAGTACTGAAAAGATTTATAAAGGTAAGGGAATCTGTGGACTTGCTAGCTACAGATTGACTCTCAGTGCCTCCTGCTGTTACTGCTTCTTAGAAAGCTAAATTGTTATGCTGTCTGAAAATATCTCATGAGCAGTTGGGATATATACTAAAGAAACTTGGTGACTGGATAGTTATTTCAGATAACTGAGCCTTACATTGATAACTTTCTCATTCCTTTATGAATGTTCGTTATTAATGGTCTAGTAGGTGGCATTTCAAGTAGATTGAATCCAGTATCCTGTAGTAATTTTACTTTTATGAAAATATAATAAATTTCTTTAATATTATGATAAAATAGGGACCTAGTTTTTATCTTCTCGTATCTGTAATTCCCTGTATATATGGGATCATTTTCAGAAGAATGGCATGGTTTTTTCTAATTCAGTTTTATATATTGTACTGTAGATTCTTCTATAAGTAAAAATTCTGCGAGTGGATCATATATTTGATTACAAATCACAGCCACCTTTAGAATTCATAATAGATGAGAGGCACTGAGATATAATCAGTTGGCTTAGGTGGGATGGTATAAGAGAGGAAGCATGGTAAAATGACAGGAATATTGGATTATGATGGATCATATGATCTTCATGAAAATCTTGATATGATTAAAGATCTATTTATGTTAACAAAAGGTGGCATCATTTTAACAAAAGGTACTTAGACTTATTTGAATCTTGTCCAGTGGCAAAGATGAAAAATTCAAGTGACATTTTATTTATTTATTTATTTATTTATTTATTTATTTTCGAGATAGGATCTTATTCTGTCACCCAATCTAGAGTGCAGTGGTATGATCATGGTTCACTGTAGCCTTGACCTCCCGGACTCAAACGATCTTCTTGTCTCAGTCTCCCAAGTAGCTGGGACTACAGGTGTGAGACACCAGTCCAGGCTAACTTCGAAAAAATTTTTGTGGAAATGGGGGTCCTAAATGTTTCTTGGGCTGGTCTCGAACTCCTGGACTCAAGCTATGCTCCTGTCTCAGACTCCTAAAGTGTTGGGATTATAGGTGTGAGCTACTGTCCCTAACATTTTTTAAATTTTAATTATTAATTAAAGCAGTGATTGCTTAACTACTTTTTTCTTTTTTATGTATCAGTACCAGTATCTGCTCATTAAAAAATTCAGTCAAGAAATATACAATGAAGAAGCCCCTTCAGAGTAAATAGCCTTAAAATATTTTTTAAGGATGGGAAAAGACTCTAAATTCTACCATGCTCATGTAAATTTATTTTATTCTCACTTTTCAGTCTAATCATTGCATTAAAAAAATGGAGTGCAGTGGCACGATCTTGGCTCACTGCAGACTCCACCTCCTGAGTTCAAGCTATTCTCCTGCCTCAGCCTCCTGAGTAGCTGGGACTATAGGCGCCCACCACCACACCTGGCTGATTTTTGTATTTTTAGTAGAGTTGAGGTTTCGCCATGTTGGCCAGGCTGGTCTCTAACTCCTGACCTCAGATGATCCCACACCTGCCTTGGCCTCCCAAAGTGCTGGGATTACAGGCATGAGCTACCATGCCCAGCCCATTACATATTTTTAAAACAATGTATTCATCTTAATGATTAATACTAGCTACTGTAACAAATACCACAACTCTTAGTGTCTTACCAAAATACATTTCTTACACTAAGTCCAGTGCAGGTGTTATCAGGTACTATCTTGGCAGCTGTCCTCTTAAGTGTTGACTCAGGTATTCAGGTTCCTTCTAGTTTGGGCTGCTGCTGTCCTCAATACGTGGCCTCTGGAATGGCCAGAGATAGAAGGATTACTTGTGGGAGATTTTTAAATGAAATGGTCCAATTGAATTGTATTACATTCTATTGGTCATAAATCAGTTGCATTGTCCTTTTAATTTTTTACTTTATTTATTTATTTTTGAGATGGAGTCTCGCTCTGTTGCCCAGGCTGAAGTGCAGTGGTGCTGTCTCAGCTCATTGCAAACTTCTGCCTCCCATGTTCAAGTGATTCTCCTGCCTCAGCCTCTCTAGAAGATGGGATTGTAGGCATGCGCCTCCACAACCAGCTAATTTTTGTATTTTTTGTAGAGAAGAGGTTTCACCATGTTGGCCAGGTGGTCTCAAACTACTGACCTCAAGTGATCTGCCCATCTTAGTCTCCCAAAGTGCTGAGATTATAGGCGTGAGCCACTGCACCCAGCCTACATTGTCCTTTTTAGATGGAAATGGGACTGGGAAATGTAGGCTTCCTATGTGTCCAGAAGGAAAATGAAAATGAAACAATTTGGTTACTATTTGGTTTAAGGGTATAAGCATTTTTTTGTAGGCTTTAAAACATTTAGTCTACTGCTCACTAATTGGTTATATCATTAGCAGTATATGACAGAGCTGGAGTATTTTAAATTTTTGATGTGTTTCTATATAATCAGTTCTGATTATCTTAATAAAACTTCTTCTGTGTTCTTGCCCCAGTGTTACCTCTGATAATAGTAATTAGCACCAGTACTTAGCACATTTTGGGAATTTGGAAAATGATAGCAATGATCAGAATTATAATAATCGTAATAGTGTTTTCTAAAAAGAGGGTAGTCATGGGGCAGGTTAATGATCATTTTAAAAAGCTTATCTAGAGATAATGATGAAAGCAAAGTGACTCTTTTGTTTTTGTATTTTCTTTCTTCTAGCTCAGATTGTGTCTTGAATTTAGGAGTTATCATAGACTGTTTTTTGAAGTTACCTCAGTGAGATAATCATCAATACAGTTAGTGAATAGCTGGTTACAGACCACGGGGGAAGTCTGGGGTCTGGTGTAGCTGTTGAATCTGCTACTAGCTGTCAAGCCTCTTGGATAGGGGGGGCATTTAGTTCCTCTTGTGGGCTTTAATTTATCATTAAAATGAAGGAACTGGTGATTTTTGAGAATTCCTCCTATTCCACAATGTCATGGTTGATTGAAGCCTATTCATGAACTTTGTTGGGCTTTATAAACTTTTAACTACCATAGGAGGAGCTGGGAAGCCCTTTCCTTAGTAATTCTAGTTAATGCTACTGTATCTTGGTCAGACTGGTCATAACAAACATGAATATTTTATGATCATTAGGTCCTTGGTATAGTACAACCATGATAAGAGACCAGTTGACTCTTCTCCATGAACCACCTGTACCACCTGTTTACTGGTAACATTTCTTAGTGTCAAAAGACAGTTTTTTGTTGGAAGAATATCTGAAATGCTGGTTTCTCAGTTTTTCTTTTATTTCAGCTAAATTCACAGCAGATCCAAAGAAGATATATGTGAAATTTAAGAAGAGATGTGTGAAAGTTTTTGACTTTTGACATCCTTGCAGTGCTTTTAGGAGACTGTCTATTTTTAAGATATTTGCAATCAAATATTAGTTAATATATCCCCAGAGAACAAAGCCTTATGTTAATGGATGGATAGGTTCTAAACTTGGTTCCCTGTTAAACTTGGAATTTTTATAAAATCAAGTTTGTTTTTCATAGTTATTTTCTTACCCATGAAATGTAAGTGCCTGTCCTCTCCTGGAATACTGACTATTCAATACATCAGAAGATGAACTCTATATTACCTAATTTGGTGATCTTATTCAAGTCTCAAAGTTTTATTTAGTTATTTTTTGAGACAGAGTCTCACTCTGTCAACCAGGCTGGAGTGCAGAATCATAGCTCACTGTAGCCTCAACCTTCTGGCCTCAGGTGATTTTTCCCACTCAGCCTCCCAAGTAGCTGGGACTACAGGCACACACCACCATGCCTGACTAACTTTTTTTTATTGTTTGTAGAGCCGAGTTTTGCCATGTTGCCCAGGCTGATCTCAAACTTCTGGGCTCAAGCCATCCACCTGCCTTGGTCTCCCAAAGTGCTGGGATTACAGGCAGGAGCCGCCAAGCCAGGCTCAGGTCTTACAGTTTTAAATGTCACCTGTTGACCTTTCTTCTGCACTCATACCCCTGTAATCCAGTTGCCTACTCTACAACTCCATTTGGAGCCTAGTAGGTAACAAACTTGGTATGTTCAAAACAGCTTCTGATGTTCCAGCTGTGATCCACTTCCTGTATTCTTACTTATATCAGAAAATGGCAACTCTATTTCGTTGGCCAAAAACTTTGAAATTATCCTGGATTGTCCTCTTTCTCTTACATTCCATATCCAGTCTTTCAGCATATACTTTTGTCTCTTACTATCAAAATATATTCATAACCTGATCACTTCTTGCTATCCTCAGACCACAGTCATCTTTTGCCTGCATTGTTGAAGTAGACATTTAACAGGTTTATCTGCTCATGCAACTCCCTCAGTCTGTTCTCGACTGAGATCCTATTAAAATGAAAGTTCCATCCCTTTATTTCTCTCCTCAAAACCCTGCTGTGGCTTCCCATCTCATGCAGAGGAAAAGCTGAACTCCTTATGGTTTCCCAGAAGGCCTTTAATGATCTGATTCTTGGTTACCTCTCTGAACTCATCTTCTGCTACTCTTCCAGCTCTCTGTGTTCCAGCCAGCTGGCGTAGTTGTTGCTTGAATGCATCGGTTTTAACTAACTTAAAAACCTCTTCATTTGCTGTTTCTTTGACTTGGATACTTTTCCTTTACATATTCACATGACTAGTGCTTCCAGCTCCTTGCAGATCTTTCTTTTTTCCTTTTTTTTTTTTGAGACAGAGTCTTGCTCTGTTTCCCAGGCTGGAGCGCAGTGGCACAGTCCCAGCTCACTGCAACCTCCACCTTCCGAGTTCAAGCGGTTCTTCTGCTTCAGCCTCTTGAGTAGCTGGGACTGCAGGTGTACGCCATCACACCCACCTAATTTTTGTATTTTTAGTAGAGATGGGGTTTCACCATGTTGGCCAGGATGGTCTCGATCCCTTGACCTCATGATCTGCCTGCTTCAGCCTCCCAAAGTGCTGGGATTACAAGCGTGAGCCACCCTGCCTGCACATTTTTTTTTTTCCTTTCAATTCTGCTACTTCTGAATTTCAGGTCTTTATTCCAGATGTTTCTCAGAGAAAGTCTCCTTGATCACTGACTAACCCTTTTATAAATTGTGATTTTTCTCCTCTGTCTTGTTTTATTTTTCTCCATGGTACTTAAGATCACTTGACATACTATATGTTTAATTATTTGATTATTGTATGTCTCTTTCCACTAGAATATAAGCTCTATGAAGGCAGAGATTTTTAGGTCACTTTTGCTCATTGCCATGTCCCCAATATGCAGAACCATGCTTGACACATACTAAGCTCTCAAATATTTTTGTCTTTTTAATTTAATTTTTTAATAGGTAAAATATATATGTAAAGATATAAAGGTTTATATTAAAGCCTCTCTTTCATCTGCCTTCCATCACCCTAGTTTTCTACCCCACCCTGATAACCACTGTTACTCATTTCTTATTTGTCTTTACTGAGATTCCTTCTGCAAATACAAATACAAATATTCGTATTCCTTTCTCTCCTCTTTTTTTTTTTACACAAAGTGTACCATACTATTTATGTTTCTATACCTTGCATTTTTCACTGACTGTCTTAGAGTTTTCTCCATATTGATTCATACACAGCATCCCTGTTTTTTGTTTTTTTTTCTGCATAGTTTTGCATTGAATAGATACACCATAATTTATTTAACTGGCTCCTATTGGTGGACCCTTAGGTTGTTCTAGTTTTTTGCTATATACATAGTATTGCATTGAATAACTTTATAAGTACATTGTTTTGTATGAGTGGCAGTATATTGGTAGGGTAAATTTCACAAAGTGGAATTGCAATGACAAAGAGGATGTGAATTGCCCTCCATGGAAGTTGTTTTATATGTGAGTGCTTCTCCCCACAGCTTTACCACCAAGCCTGTGCAAACTTTTGAATTTTTGCCAAACTGTTAGGTGAAAAATAGTTTTGCAGTATAGCTTAAGTTTGTATTTTTCCTATTATGAGTATGGATGAGGCACTAATAAAGCATTTGTTGAGTGAATGGAATGCTGCAGAACAGCCAAAGCATGCCATTGAAACTATGCTCTGCAATCTATGATTGCTCTGTTTCTTTAGGTCTTAGCGTGGCTACATAGAGAAATATTTGTATCTAATGGTCCCTTTCATGTAGAAGTAGGTCTTGGATTATATCTTTTTGAAAATTTAGGCTGGGTGTGGTGGTTTATGACTGTAATCCCAGCACTTTGGGAGGCCGAGGTGGGTGCATCATTTGGGGTCAGGAGTTCAAGACCAGCCTGGCCAACGTGACTAAGCCCCATCTCTACTAAAAATACAAAAATTGGGCCAGGCGCAGTGGCTCATGCCTGTAATCTCAGCACTTTGGGTGGCTGAGGGGGTGGATTACTTGAGATCAGGAATTCGTGACCAGCCTGGCCAATGTGGTAAAACCCAAAAATTACCCAAGCATGGTGGCAGGCACCTGTAGTCTCAGCTACTCGAGAGGCTGACGCAGGAGAATTGCTTGAACCTGGGAGATTGAGGTTGCAGTGAGCTGAGATCATGCCGCAAGCACTTCTTCTGCTTCAGCCTCCCAAGTAGCTGGGATTACAGGCATGTGCCACCTTGCCCAGCTAATTTTTGTATTTTTAGTAGAGATGGAGTTTCACCATGTTGGCCATAAGAGCAGCATAAAGGTGACTTGGGTAGGGTTAGCAGGGGGGAATATTGGAAGGTGTTTGGGAATGACTGAACTTCTGACAGATTTTGATTGCATCCTTGAGTTTTGTAACATTTTCCAACATGCATGAAAGCTGTAGAATCATGAAATTTTAATGCTTACTGAGGACCTTCAGTTATCAGTTCAATTCTCTAAGTTGTCTTAGAGCAATAATGAGCCCAAGAGAATTAAAGAGACAAAATGTTAGTGACAGAGGTAAAAGTTGGACTTAGGTTATCTGGTTGCTAGTTTTGGTTAAAACACTAGAAACTAGGTAACCTAGATCAGTATTCATTCCACAGTACTACAATAGGTAATCATTAGGGATGTTTGAGAAAAACAGAGCAGATGGATTCAGTTGTGAGGGTGGAAGTGGGGAAGGAAAAAAGTTGGGGTTTTTAAGGGCTCAAATTAGATTTGGAGGAAAAGGGAGCCAGTAAGGCAGTAGTCACTAAAGTAAATCTGAAAGGTTTTAACTGCCTTTACAGAAGTAAAGAACGCTAAAGTAAGTGTTTTATTCCCTTTAAAACACTTTCATTTACTTCTTTTTTTTTTTTTTTTTTTTTTAGCAGATAAAGATATAGAGAGAATAATCCCTTGAAAATATTTTAAATGTTTTACTGGAATATATGTTTAAAAATTTAGAGGATTAAGTTTGTTAATGGGCTTATTTTCTTTCATATCACTTATTACTCTTTTTTTTCTTTTCCAGAATTTTATAGAAGTGAAGTGATTAAGAATTCCTTGGTAAGTTTGCTTTCTGACAGGTACATATGACTAAGTATATACACCTTTTTCTGTTTTCAGAAAATGCAGAAATGTAAAATAAATTGAGATTCAGCTCTGGTTTTAAAATACTTAACAGATCTGCTCAATTGTTAAATCATCATTGTTTTGTTCATTGCTGTATCTCTAGTGCTTAGAACATGACTGGCACATAGTAGGTGCTTGACAAATATTTACTGAATGAACTGATTTTTCTGTTAAGAACTTTAAATGGTAAAAACTCATTCTATAATTTTCTCACTTTCATTTACTATAAATACATTTCTGACTATTTCACTGGCCCTATGTCATAATAAATGATATCTTTATTTAGATATAGTTCTTAAGAATTTTATGCCTAGGGCTTTTGTATAGGATACTCCTACTTGTTTCTTGGCAGTGGCATTGCTCAGTTGGAAAGTTGTGAGTGTCCTGCTTTTGATAATGTGTACCCTCAATATTTGCATAAATGGCTCAATTTATTAGGCTGTGTTGAATACAAAGAAGAGCTTTATGTTATTGAAAGTATCATTTCAGTGGTCCAATACCATCTTGGATTTGGCCCCTGTCTGCTTTTCCACCTCATCTCCTCCTTTCCCCCCTCAACCCCCACCCTCAGTGTGTTCCAGGTGTCCGTCTTTCAGTGCTTCGAACATGCAAAGCTTATCTTATTCCTTCTGCCTGGAATACTTATTTCCTCAGCTGTTCGCTTGACTGAAGAGGTCTTTCAGCTATGTCACTTCAGCAAGACCTTCTATGATTATCTCATCCAGAGCAGTTCCCTTTTCCCTAGTCATGCTTTTTCATGACCCTGTTTTATCTCTGAATGTTAACTCCTGTCTTCAACTCCTTTTGGCCTCTATCTTCAATTGCTTTGGAATTATTTGTGAGGTCATGATACCTTCATCCTTAGTGCACTTAGGCGGAATACTGTCTCCAAAGAATATTGTAGAATGCATTAAAGACAAGGGGAGGACTGGGCTAAAAGACTTCTAGGTCCCTTTCAGCTCATAGTTTATACTGTATTTGTTTTCTGATTGTACCACAAACAACGTTTGCTAGCATTGTGATTATTCACGAACATTCTGTCTCACAAAGTAGATCAAAACTCCTGGAGGTGGAGGTCACAGACTGTATATCTTTATATCCCCTTAGTTCCCAGTGTATTTCTATTGGGTAGTTGTTTGCCAAATATTAATGTTTTGATGTTCTTTTTAAAGATATTCTTTGATATTTTGGCAAGTATTCTTTTCTTTGTTGTTGTTTCTTTTTTATCTTAATATAGGTTCTATGAATGTAATTAACTTTTTTTTTTTTTTTTTTTTGAGACAGGGTTTCTCTCTATCACCCAGGCTGGAGTACAGTAGCATGATCTCAGTTCACTGCAACCCCCACCTCCTGGGCTCAGGTGATCCTCTCGCCTCAGCCTCCCAGGGAGCTGGGACTACAGGCATGAACCACCATGCCCAACTAATTTTTGTATTTTTTGCAGAGACAGGGTTTCAACATGTTGCCCAGTCTGGTCTGGAACTCCTGACCTCAAGCAATCTGCCTACCTTGGCCTCCCAAAGTGCTGGGATTAGAGGCATGAATCACCACACCTGGCCTGCTTAACTCTTTTCTTTCTGAGGGAGCTCTTTTTGCTTAGCAAAAAGCTAAGGAGTCAACAACCCTCAAAGAATATACCAGAGATGGCACGTTGTTACTGCCCTTTTTACTGTCTCTGAAGAACCACGGCCAGGCCAACAGATAGCAGAATTGGTTGGTTTCTTCCCTGTTTATGATTTTTGCAATTCTTAAGCTATTGTGTTATTTACTGAATAGAGTTAGTGGTTTAAATGTGTTTGTATCTATTTGTTACCGTTGTGCTTGGCACATAGAAGATGCTCAGCAAATGTTTCTTGAATACATGAATTCTTCCCTAAGTATATTTATCGACTTTGAAGTTATATCCTGAAACTGCAAATCTTCAATTAGATGCTAAAGGATTAGGCAAAGATTTGAATACTTTATTTCTAACTAAGGCTTTGGGTAAATTTTCACTCTGGTGAACTAAGTTGGACTTTGACGAGCTTGTAAGTAATCTTTTTCACTCATGTAACTTTAAGATATAGATTGTTGTTCTTAGTTTATATTGTGAGCTTGGTTCTTAGACCAGAGTGGCTTGGTTTCATCACTCTGACGTCAAAGGAGACATGGAAAAATGGACTCAAGATTAAAAAGAGTGTTTTCTCCCAAAGATTAGATAAAATGTTCTTGTGCCCCTATACTGTGCTTCTTTCTAACTCCTGAATAATCCAGATCACCTGTCCAATAAAACTTTCTATAGTGATGGTAATGTTCTATGTGTTGTTCAGTACAATTGCCACTGGCCACATGTGGCCATTGAGCATTTGAAATGTGGTTCAGTCCTACTTCGGAACTGAATTCTAAATTTTGTTTAATTTTAAATAGCCACATTCTGCTAGCAGATATCATATTAGACAGCACAGTTCTAGATGCTTCTGAAAAGCTTTCTTTCTTTTTCTTTTTTCTTTTGTTTGAGACAGAGTCTCACTCTTGCTGCCCAGACTGGAGTGCAGTGGCATGATTTTGGCTCTACCTGTGCAACCTCTGCCTCCTGGGTTTAAGTGATTCTTAGCCTTCTGAGTAGCTGGGACTACAGGTGCCTGCCATCACGCCTGGCTAATTTTTGTATTTTTAGTAGGGACGGTTTCCCCATGTTGGTGCCCAGCCTTGGTTGATCTCGAACTCCTGACCTCAGGTGATCCGCCCACCTTGGCCTCTCACAGTGTTGGGATTAAAGGCGTGAGCCACTGCGCTCAGCCAGAAAGCTTTCTTATAATCATTAGAAGGAAGAAATTCCCCCTTTTTCTTTCTTTAAAAGTAGTTTTGGGCCCGGTGCATTGCTCATGCCTATAATCCCAGCAATTTGGGAGACTGAGGCGGGTGGATTGCTTGAGCCTAGGAGTTCAAGACCAACCTGGGCAACATGGCAAAACCCCATCTCTACCAGTAAATGCAAAAATTACCTGGGCTTGGTGATGTGTGCCTGTAGTCCCAATTACTTGAGAGACTGAGGCAAGAGGATTACTTAAGGCTGGGAGGCTGAGGTTTGAGTCAGCCAAGATTGTGCCACTCCAGCTTGAGTGACACAGCGAGACCCTGTCTTGGAAAAAAAATACTTCAAGCTAAGTATGGTGGCTCACACCTATCTCCTAGTACTTTGGGAGACTGAGGCAGGAGGATCATGTAAGTCCAGGAGTTTGAGATCAGCCTGGGCAAGATGATGAGACTCCCATCTCTAAAAACGAAAATTAAATAAATAAAAAAAATAATAAAATTAGCTGGGCATGGTGGTGCATACCTGTAGTCCCTGCTACTCGGGAGGCCGAGGCAAGAGGATCCCTTGAGCCCAGGAATTCGAGATTGTGGTGAACTATGATCGCATCACTGCACTCTAGCCTGGGTGACACAGTGAAAAAAAAAAAAAAAAAAACTAAATAAAAAACTTTATCCCTTTTTTAAATATCTCTAGTCTCATTCTAAATCCATATAATAGCTCTTTGTATGGTTGTCTTGTCTTAGCTTCTTTGATATGTAATAATAAACTTTAGAAAGCAGGGACCTCATGTGCTTCACGTTTGTAATATCCATAGTCATTGTATCGTGATTTGCTTTGACTTGGCAAACAAGTAAGTTTAGTATATCACATATATATGTATCCAAATCTAAGTTGCCAGTTGTAAGACTCACTGTTATTTTACATTTACAAAAAATAGTTAAACACTCTAATTAAACTGAACATAGGACCTGGGCAGTAGTCTTAGGAGTTTTAGGAGTTGTGATTCAGTTTTACTGTGAGTTTCTTCAATCCATTTCAAGATATTGAGCAGTTTTTCCTTCCTTTGGGTGCGTTATTTGACCTCTGATAAGGAATCCTATCAGCAGGAAACTATTTACTTCCTTAAGTTCTTTAAAGAGGTTGGATGAAGTCATTTCTCCACTGACATATATTTGCATCTTTAATACTAAATTCATGACTGATTGCTCTGTTTCTGTGCTTTCTGCCTACACAAAATCTTAATATTTTTTATTGAAGTTTGACATTTATAAAAGAGTTTATAGATCATAAAGAAGAGTTTATAGATCGTAAGTATACATCATGATCAATTTTCTCAAACTGAATACACCTGTATAACCAGCATCCAGATCAACAAATAGAATATTTTCAGCCCCTAAGAAACCCTCTCATGCCCTCGTCAGTCACTGCTACTTGGACTTTTAACACCATAGATTCATTTTACCTGTTTTTGAGCTTTATAGAAATGAAATCATATAATATACACTCTTTTTGTCCAGTTGCCATGTTTCAACTTTATATAGTAAGATTCATTTATTTTGTGGGATATATTTGTGGTTTGTTAGCTCTATAGTATTACATTGTGTGAAATCACAGAATTAACTCATTTTTTCTGTTGATAGGCATTTGTTTAGGTTCTAGTTTTGAGCTAATATGAATAGTGCTGCTATAGATACTCTCTTGTATGTCTTTTGGTAAATGTATGGATGCATTTCTGTTGAGTATATTTCTAGGAGTTGAATTGCTAGGAATATGCCTATGGTCAGCTAAAGAAGCCAAACAGTTTTCCAAAATTACTGTTTGATTTCTACTCTGACCCCCAGTCTGTGAGAGTTCTGTTTGCATTGTTGTGAACACTTGATTTTTTAAAAAAATCTTTTGAATTTAAGTTGTTGATAATTTTTTGTTTCAGTATGAATCAAGAGAAATATTTTAAATAGCAATTAAACTTGGCACATGTAAGGCCAACACTGAGCCTAACTTAATCTCAAACACAGCTACTTTTAAGGGTGTGCAGGTAGATATAGTGACACTGGATGACTGCCACCTGGTGGTCAAAGATTGTAGGACTTTATTGATTTTACTATTTCTAAAATCAGAATTCGTTTTACAGTGTTAAAAAACATGCATGTTAGAACTGGTAAGTGGGACTATGTTGGATGGAAATAAAGAGAATGGAGTACACTAAAGCAGAATATGGGAGTACCTGCCAGGGGTGATTGCGGTTTTTCTGCAGCAGTCACATAGGAGATATCACTTGAGCAGACACCTGATAGAAGGGAGGGAACAAGCTATACAGCAGTTTCAGGAATACTGTTCCAGGACAAGAAACAGGAAAGTACAGAGACAGGAGGATACTTGAGGTGTTCAAGAAATGGCTAAGAAGTTAGTAAGGCTGGAGTGCAGTGAGCAGAGGTGGTTTGAAGTTTTGCTAGGCATGTGACAGAGAGACAAGTGCAAGGGAATTGAGGATCAGGGCAGCAGTGGGAATAGCCTGGAGCAATAGGAGATGATGGTCAAGGGCTAAGGAGCATAAGAATGAGATTTTGGAAGGCATAGCATTACAAGTAATACAAAATGGGACGTATCTGATGGACCAGGACCCTCACCTTATTCATGATATATTTAGCATAAAACAATTCATGGTGAATGTATAGTTCAGTGTTAATGTCCCTGGCTTCAGCTAACCGTGCCCTCCAAGTAATTTCTTCTTCAGTTCAGGGAGAGGTTAGATCCTTGATATTATTGAAGGGTCATTGGGTTAATTAATAACTAAAATTATTGAAGCAATAACAATGGAAGTGACTAAATTCTCTAAAGTTGTTTCTTCATGTTTATAAAAGTGGAGATCCCCAAAACTCATTTGTTAAAACTTAATCACCAAGATGATAATATTAAGAGTCAGGGCCTTTAAGGAGTGATTAAGTCATAATGGCAATTCCTCATGGATGAGATTAGTGCCTTATAAAAGGGCTTGTGTGGGGGGGTTATCTGTTCCTTCTGCTGCGTGAGAACATAGCATTTGTCCTCTCCAGAGGAGCCAGCATTCAAGGTACCATCTTGGAAGCAGAGACTAGGCCCTCACTCGACACTGTACTTTGCTGGTGCCTTGATCTTGGACTTCCCAACCTCCAGAACTGAGAAAATAAACTTCTGTTGTTTGTAAATAAATAAATAAATAAAGTAGAGATTATGTCATTAACCTACATCCGCCTTTAACACTTATAAAGTTAATCTAATCATTGGGATATTTTTCCAAAAAGGAGTTTTTAACTTCTATTAGAATATTAAAAATTTCATGGTGGGAGTAAGAATACTGATAGCTAATTTGTATGTGTTTTGAAATTTCTCTGTACATGGATTTTTTAAATAAAGAGGAGGTATCAATTGTAAGTATGCACCTATGATTTAAGTAGCATGTTGGGTGTGCCATATACATTATTTCTTATCCCTATAACAGCATTCCAAGCTAAGAGGTATGTTTATTTTACAGCTGAGGAACCAGGTTCAGCAGGCTGAGGAATATGATCTAGGTCACACAACTAGTAACTGGTAAAACCAGTGTTCCAGAGCCCTGCTGTTTCACAGCCTCCCTTATCCCACTTCCTTCCACTGATTAAGTCTGCTAGAGGTCTAATAGAGGTCAGTGATAGGCTTGTCATTGAATAAACAAGTTCTAGAACTTGTTTGTAGGGAAAGTATGTGACATAATTTATCAGAACTATAAACTTCTGTTGAGACTAAGACTGAGCTGTTTTTAAATCTTTGGGGGAAAAACTGGCTAAACAGTACGAATACTTTTCATGAGTTACCAGTCTAAGTGATTTTCCAACAACTTTATGTTTCAGTTGAATTGTAATTGAATGCATTAACATTTAATCTGTGTGTGTGTAGCTTATGTCAGATTATGTTACTGTCTGTTAAACTGCATCATCTTCAAGCGTTTCCAGTTTCGGTCTGGTTAACTACATGATTTGAAGGGAGACAGAGATAATCCACACATGGAATTATATATAGTACCAGGGAAGAACAGGATGCCATGAAAACATGTAAAAGTGTTATTTATTTTAGTTTGGAGGGAGAAGTTAGGAAAGGTTTCTAACAATTAATAGTTTCTAAATTGAGATAGGAAGTCTGAATAAAAGTGAATGAGACAAGGAAAGAGAGTTTATGGTGCTGTGACTAGTGATAAAGTCAGAATATCAGTGTCAGATATTCCAGTGAGATATGTTGTATGTATCAGAAAGTTAGAACACCGTTTATGAGTTCTTGGTTGTATTCTTGTAACCATACATTTGTTACCAAGCAGCCCTATAGTAATAATGATTTTAGGTCCTCTTGTGGGTACATAGTAGACAGTGAACTTTTCAGAGCTTATAAATATCCTGATATTCTGCTGTAGGGGTATAGGTCCCTGGATGATGTTAGTACTTGATTAATTTGTTCCATCTAGAAATTGGGCCATATGTGTAGGTTAAATAAAAATAAAAAAGCCATCTGGGTCTATATAGTAAAAATAGTTGGCTATAAAATCTTTGAATGTGTGGCAGGCTGTATCTGCCTGTATCTGAATGTACCAACTTAGAAATTATTGCTCATTGTCTGGCAACTATTTTGTAATAGTATAAAGGAAAGTCTTTGTAATGAGAAGAGTGACAATAACTCTACTGTATTAGTGTTTTATTGGCTTAGAAAGAACACCCAGGTCATCTATTCAACTACACGAAATAACTTCAAAAAACTTCCCTCTCCTCCAGAGGTGTTTGACTTTGAATGAAGTATTTAAGAATATTTTGTACAACAGCCCCCAAGAATGTCTGTCTCCTCTTCCTTGCCATGCATTATGCCCCTTCAGATACATTCACCAAGTCTTATTTTTTCACTTTGGAAGGAGGTCTTTTTTCATGCTTTTTTCTGATTCTTTATCACTCCAATAGTAAGAGGAAATTTTGCTACTTCATATTTTAGAATATGTTTACTTTTATTGAAAGGTGGTCTTACACAAAGGGGAGTAAATAGCTACCTTTTAAGGTGGTATAATTTGAAGACCAGGAAGGTTTAGGCTTTAGGACATATATCAAGAAGAGATGACTTCATTTCATTTATTTCAGTCGGCCACCTCCTATTTTTTCCCTTGTTAGGTCTTCTAAAAAAAATAGTTTTATTACTTTTTTGGGGGGATATAGCATACATATAGTAAATGCACAAATAATAGCCTTATGACTTTTCAAAAGGAACAGATCAGTGTAACCAGATCAAGAAACACAATCATATCTTACTTTTCAATCACTACCTTTAACCAGAGAGAACCTCTCTTCTGATGTCTAACACCATAGCTTACTTCTGCCTGGTTTTGAACTTTTATATGGCATAAGACCTCTTTTTTTGAGACAGAGTCTTGCTTTGTTGCCCAGGCTGGAGTGCAATGGCACGATCTTGGCTCACTGCAACCTCTGCCTCCCAGGTTCAAGTCATTCTCCCACTTTAGCCTCCCAAGCAGCTGGGATTACAGGCACCCACCGTCATGCCTGGCTAATTTTTGTATGTTTAGTTGAGACAGGGTTTCACCATGTTGGCCAGGTTGGTCTCGAACTCTTGACCTCAGGTGATCCACCTGCCTTGGCCTCCCAAATTGCTGATATTACAGGCATGAGCCACCACAGCTGGCCTAGCCCTTTTTGTTTTTTGAGACAGAGTCTCACTCTGGTTGCCCAGGCTGGAATGCAGTGGCAAGATCTTGGCTCACTGCAACCTCCGTCCCCCAGGTTTAAGCGATTTTTCTACCTCAGCCTCCCAAGTAGCTGGGATTACAAGTGTGCACCACAATTCCAGGCTATTTTTTTTTATTTTATTTTTAGTAGAGACGGGGTTTCACCATATTGGCTAGATTGGTCTCAAACTCCTAACCTCAAGTGATCCGCCCATCTCGGCCTCCCAAAGTGCTGAGATTACTGGCATGAGCCACTGCACCTGGCCTGCATCTGCTCTTTTGCTCAGCATATTTGTGAGATTTGTTTATGTTGAATGTAACAGTTCACTAATTCTAATGAACATATCCTATGCTGCACATATGTATGCATTTCTCTGAGGTATGTACTTAGAAGTGGAATTAAGTTCTGGGTTGTACGTTATGTTCTGCTTTAGTAGATATTGCCAAATAATTTTCCCAAGCATCTGTCTTTTAAATTTTAGCCATTCTGGTGGGATTATGGTATTATGTTGTGATTTTAGTTTACACTTCCTCATAGACTACTGTAGTGGAGCACTTTTCAAGTGTTTATATTCTTGGCTGTTTAGATAATCTTTTTTGTGGAGCACTTGTTCTGGAAAATCATGCCAGTTAATGCCAGTTATGAATAAACAAATCTGCCGGGCACGGTGACGCGTACCTGTAGTCCCAGCTACTTGGGAGGCTGAGGCTGGGGGATCACTTGAGCCCAGGAGTTCTGGGTTGTAGTGTGCTATGCTGATTGGCTGTCCACACTAAATTTGGCATCAATATGGTGACCTCCTGGGAGTGGGGGACCACCAGGTTGCCTAAGGCAGGGTAAACTGGCCCAGGTCGGAAACGGAGCAGGCCAGAACTCCCGCGCTGTTCAGTAGTGGGATCATGCCTGTGAATAGCCACTGCATTCCAGCCTGGGCAACGCAGCTAGACCCCGTCTCTTTTTAAAATAAAAATAAATAAATAAAAGAATAAACAAACCCTGGATAAGCATTGGAGGCTTTTTAAAAGAGTTTATGGGATATATTTGATCTAACTTAATAGTTAAGAAGTCCTTTTTCATGCTCTTTTTGACTACTCAAGGATAAATGGAGTTAGTGGTCTGTTGAATTCCAGTTTAGGAAAATGTTACCATTTGCGTTTTTCATATCCATATTACCTTTTAATGGGTTTCTTTCTTCTACCCTTTCTTAAATACCGGAAGATTATTTAACCTTTTCTGCACAACTCAAAGTTATCATGAGGAACATTAATGACTATATTATGTTTGACCTTCAGGGGCTACCTGGGACATAAGGCCCCATTATTCTTACTTTAGGTAGTCCCCACAACATGGCCTTCCTCATATGCAAAAGTGACCTAATGCTCCCATGTCTTTAAAGTCGGTGTCAGATATTTGTTTTCCTGTTCCGGATACAACCAAGCATGTGACCTTAGACAAGTGACTTCATAATTCTTAGCATCAGCTTCTCCTGAAAAATTGGGATAATGCTGTCTGTTTCATAGGACTCTTGAGTTTCGTGAAGATTAAGTAAGAATATATAGTCAAATGAATAATATAGTACCTGGCACACTGACCCTTTGGTAACAGTGCTGGATATTGTAGAGAATAAATACACTGGTAGAAATCCCTGCCTTTGAGGAGCTCACGTTCTGGAGGGGAAGACAGGCAGAAAATCAGTGATGGTGATGTGATGTGTCATGCCAGGTGCCATAAGAAAGTTAACCACTCACAGGTTCCTGTGGGAGCATGGAGGAGCAGCAGCCAGTCCCAGGGATATCAGTGAACATACAGCTCTCATTGTTCTCCCTTTCTTGTAATAATTATACCAGTAGTAAAAATGAGTAAAATCGTTTTTATTCTCTGTTTATAAAGCATGATTCATATTAGGTGAGAAAGTGAATCACTTTTTCCAAATGAATCTTAAGCTATGCTTTCTGGTCTTGGCCTTAAATTTAATATTTTCGACCCCAAAGTGATTAGGTCTTGCAGCAAAGTACCAGGAATAGGTGGGTTTTTTTGTTGTTGTTGTTATTGTTTATTCAGCCAATATTTGAATTCTTACTGTGTCTCCAGGTAACTGTATTATTTGCTTGGGAAAACAATAGCAAAACAGCCCCATCCTCACAGTGGGTGGCATAAGAAGGCTGACAGTTGAGGAGAAATGGGAAGGCTTCTCAGAGGAAGAGATGTTTGAACTGAAACCTAGTGGTCAGAGAAATGTTAACCAGGAAAGGAATGGTGAGGGTAGAGGCAGGGAGGGGCTCCAGCCAGAGGCTCTCAGCTTCCTCATTTCAGAATTTGAATTGGACTAGGCAAATTCAAAGGTCCCTTTTAGTGCTTACCTTCCTAGGATATGTAAACTAGAGGAAGCCCTCATTTTGTATTTGTCCTGTAGTTCATGTTAAATTAAATCAGGTATAATGCTCAGCATGTAGTTAATGGCTCACAGATGATTGCCGTTACTCATTTAAAGTAGAGTTGGTAAAGGATACTCAGTTCTGGGGAGCAAGCACATCCTCAGGCTGCAGGCCCGAAGGCCTTTCCCCAGTATTCCTAGCTACAGGTTTCTCAGCGTCCTCGGTGGACAGCTAGCTGAACTAGCGAAGGGCCAGTTCCTTCTTAGCTAATCTGTAATGAATGCTTCATTCTTGTAGTAGTGGTCTAGGCTTTGCTGTTATGTTTAGTCACTTGTTTTGTCTAAGCCCTAGTCAGCTGTAGAGTCTGGTGATGGAGCAGCAAGAGCAAGAGTGCAACGTGTGGAATCTCCCCAGTTCCTTTCGCCCAGAGAATAGGGCATAGGCAGAGGGCAGAGTTCTTTCTTCCTGTTTCTGCCTCTGGCTGTGAGATCTAAAATAAGGAAATTGTTGACATTCCCTTTAGGTCTCCTTTGTTCCAAATTCTGTCTTTTGTAATTGATAGAAAAACAAAACAAACACACAAAAAGAACACGAGACAAATTCTCGAGACTTAGATACAAATTCTAGAGACTTAGATTCAAATTCTGATACTGTTTTTACTAAGTGACCCTAGGCAAGAAGACTCAGCTTCTGTGTTTTATTGATTTTAATTTTTTCACAGTTTAACATTCCTGGGCAATCTAGATGCATCTTAAAATCAATTCTTTTTAGTTGTATATAAAATTATGATGCATTTTATGACTGGTGGTGTCTTGGATTTGATGAATTATAGTGTTTTGTCTTAACTATTGGAATTAACAAATTGCCTTATTTACTTCATGTGGATTTATTGTTAGGATTAACAAGGCTAGTTTATTCAGCAGTTTAAATATTTGTATGTGCCAGAATAAGCATTCTTCTATGCCCTTTTTTAATCTATTATTAATACTTTATATAGTAACTGTCACTGGTAAGTATTAAAATAGTAGCTATTGCTATAATTAGTTTTTTATTACTATTCTGTTCAAGCTTCATAAAAACCCTGTGAGGTGATAGTTTTTGTAACTGAAGATTCTGAGACACGGGGATCATGTAATTCAACAACGTGGCTTCATTATACCACTTTCCTCTCTACCACTCTGCCTGTCAGCTTTCTTCATTTGCCAGATGAAAGGCTGAAGCTACGTGACCCTTCAAAGCCATTCCACAAGCCAGTGTTTCTGTTTGGGTGACTGCTGCTGTTCCCAAGCCCATCCACATTTCTGGTGATTACTCCTGTGTCTGCATAGCTCAGTGGTCACCCAGTGATTGGTGACTTTATACTTAGATGCCTCAAGCTAGTAACTTCTGCCAGTGGATTGTGAGTTTTGTCCAGTTTTATTGTTGCTTTTGGGGCGAAAAATTAGCTAAGCTACTCATTTTATCATGGCAGACATCCCACCCCTCCTTTAGATTCACTCTTATAGATACCGTTTCTTTGCTATTCATTCTTTCTTGCAGCAAAAATGTTCTGACTTCATTTTGCCTAAAGTGCATCCTACTTTCATTTATTTCCTCTACATTAAACCTGAGGACTTTCACTGCTGAATGTAAGGAAATCTACCCTATTAAATGACCAATTTTCATATTATGTAAATCAGTAAATCAAAGGATCTTCAGCTAAGGGTCGCTGTTCTTGGTTTTGTGGCAGTTTTCTTTAATGAGCTCATTTTCTTTAATGAGCATATGTTAGTGTCACATTCCCAAGTTTTCTTGTCTGAAAATGTATTTATTTTACTCTGATTTGTGAAGAATATTTTCTTGGGTGGAATTCGTAATTGTCAGTTACTTGGTTTTATGTGTTCTGATATGGTTTCATTTATCTTGCTTAGGACCTGTTAGGTGTTTAAACCTGTGAATTAGTTTTTTATTTTTAATCAGTCTAGGAAATTGCTACTTATCTCTTCAGATAATTTCTTGCCTCCTTCCTTAATCCATTTTCTCTCTCTGGACTGCTTACTAAATGCTTATCAGATCTTTTACACTGTCATCCATGTTTTTAAACCATTTTTTTCACATATAAATTTATTTATTTATCTCTGTTGCATTCTGTATAATTTTTTTCTTCCAAGGAGAGTTCTCCTCCCACCCCTCATGGCCACCTTTCCTACAGACATTTGTGGGTAGGGATTTAGTGGACTCATGCTGTTTAGGGATATAGCCCTTCTGTGGTCCCAGTTCAGTGTGGAGAGAGACATTTTTTAGCCATGGTTGGGACCTGGGCCTGGCTCTTGAATTATGTCCTTATCTCCTTTAAGAATGCCAAAACTGGCCAGGTGCAGTGGCTTACATCTGTAATCCTAGCACTTTGGGAGGCTGAGATAGGAGCATTGCTTGAGCCCAGGAGTTTGAGACCAGTGCGGACAACATAGTGAGACCCTGTCTTTACCCCAAAAAGAAAAAAGAAAAAGAAAGAATGTGGAGGCCGGGTGTGGTAGCTCATGTCTGTAATCCCAGCACTTTGGGAGGCCAAGGTGGGCAGATCATGAGGTCAAGAGATCAACATCATCCTGGCCAACATAGTGAAACCCTCTCTCCACTAAAAATACCAAAAATTAGCCAGGCATAGTGGTGGGTGCCTGTAGTCTGAGCTACTCAGCAGGCTGAGACAGGAGAATCGCTTGAACCTGGCAGGCGGAGGTTGAAGTGAACCGAGATCATGCCATTGCACTCCAGCCTGGGCAACAAGAGCTAAACTGCATCTTGAAAAACAAACAAACGAAAAAAAACTAAAACAGAATGTGGAAACCAAAGCCTCAGCTTAATATAGATTTGTTATGGCTTTACGACAAAGACCTCTAGATCACTACTTATCCCTCTGGGTTCTTTCTTCTTGGCTTAAAAGTTCTTGATGATAATGGTGATTATTATTACTATTTAAAAACATTTTAGCTGAGATATTTTAGTTGTTTTCAGTGAAAGGATTGTCTTGTCTGCCATTATCAGAAATGGATGGCTCCCTTCCATTCACCCTTGGGCCATATAGTCTTTTATATTTACCCATGTATTTACAATTGCCAGTGCTCTCATTCCTTCGCCTAGATCCAAGTCTATGACCAGTGTTGTTTCCCTCAGCCTGAAGAACTTGTAGCATTTCTTGTAGTGTGGGGCAGCATAGTTACTCCTAGACCTTAATGTTATCTTCACATTTAGATGAAACTCTGCCCCTATTTAGCAGGGCTGCTAAAACTAAGTTATAGTGACATACAGACTGGAGATCATGTAAGAGTAGAATTTTGTTGATATTAGACTGAAATTCTTGCATGGCTAGACTTTAGTCTTTATACAATCCAGTATGAAACTGACTGCATAAATGTGCGTACTGTGTTATCATCATGCTATTTGTGGTAGGATTTCAGTGTCCCAACCCACTTCACACTTTGGTCAGGAAAAAAACTGCCACAAGATAGCAGTTAGTGACCGTTATCTAAAGACTCTTTGATTTATTGATTTACATAATATGAAAATTGGTAATGTAATAAGGTTGATTTTGTTTACATTCAGCAGTGAAAGCCCCATGTTCAATGTAGGGGAAATAAGTGAAAGTAGTTAATGTATTACATTGTAGTTCATTATTTTGATGTTATGAAAGCTCTTAAAACATTTTTACTTTTCAGAGAGGGTTTCAACTATCTGGACGATTCTCTTAATGAGAAATAATGTTCTTTCAGAGCATAAAGCTGACCTTGTTATTTTCAACTTGAAAACATTTCAATGGCCTCACTGTGGAGCAGAGTCAACTATTCCTGGCTTAGCAAAAGGCATCAAAGGATCCTTCAGTTCATTGCCTTGTGTGTCTGTCCAGCTTTGTGTCCTGCCACTTTTGTATTGTCTGCTTTAGCAGTCATTCTTAGTGCCCTGACCACACCTTGGCATTTGACACCTATGAGCCCTTGTCATCTTGTGTTCCCCTTTGCCTGGAATTCCTTATTTTAAACTGGTGAAAGCCCACTTATGTGTTAAAAGCCAGGTTTCACAGCCTTTGTGATATCATCCCTCTTCTTCAGAGTTTATTTTTCCTTTTTCTGCTGCTGTGTTGCCTTATGCATAATTCTGTTATTGAACTTTGCACAAACCAGTGTAATTATTTAAATAGAGGTTTGAATCCAACAAGTTGGAGCCTCTTTGAAGGCATTGTTTATGTCTTGGCTCTTAATCATGTATTAAGTGTTGAATAAATGAGTGAATTACCATATGAAGCCATGTCAGTGAGAGATGGGAATATACACTTCTTCTAATGACTATAATAAGTAAGCAGAAAAATTCAAAAGTACCATTATTACCTCTTTTGTGTTAATTGGAATGTCTTCTTGGTTTACTTAAGTTTGCAATTTAGTGTATTTATGAGGTCTTTTGGTTTTGAAAAACAAAACAATTCACCACCTAATTGAAATAATTGTAAACAAGTTAGAGTTGTCCTAAAGCATGTTTTCATTTCCATGAACAGAATCCAACGTGGCGGAGTCTCGATTTTGGAATTATGCCAGACCATCTTGATACATCTGTGTCTTGTTTTGTGGTGAAGATATGGGGTGGAAAGGAGAACGTCTACCAGCTGTTGATTGAATGGAAAGTCTGTTTGGATGGGCTGAAATACTTGGGTCAGCAGGTAATTTTTAGACTGTGGTTTAAAGTAGTTGTCATCTCCAAATTAACCTGTTTAACCTTTCAGTTGATTTTTCTGATTCTACATTTCTTATTATAAAGACAGACTCTTGTAACTGTTTACTTAAATTACTAAGAGATACTTTGTGATCATTTACGTATGTTATTGTTTACTTACGTTACTTATGTTGTTATGTTGGAATCATTGCCTAGTTTAAAAAACATCTCTATCTGAAGAAATTTATGAAGACAGATTTGTGTGTGTATTTAGGAAAGATTGAGCTTTCTCATAGCATTTGGTTTTTCTGTCTTCCTGAATGTCCTCACCTAGAATCTGAAAATTAAGTTGAAATAAGGAATATCATGTCAAATACCTCTCATTTGACTAGTAGGATTGGGTTATTCCAGAAATAAGAAGAGCTACTATTTATTGAGCACAGGATGACACATGCCTGGATTATAAGCTGCTACCGGTTCTCCACCTTTGCTCTACCATGACTGATGTAGCTAATTGATTACAGTTCTCTTTTAACTGGGCTCAAAGTAACTCCATAATATTTTCTTTCTTCCTTTCTTTTACTTACTTCTTTTTTTTTTTTTAAACTTAAAGACAGGGCCTTGCTCTGGTGCCTAGGCTGGAGTGCAGTAGTGCAATCATAGCGCACTCTAGCCTCAAACTCCTGGGTTCAAGCGATCCTTTCTGCCTCAGCCTCAGTCCCTCAATACCTCCTGCCTCAACAAGTAGCTGGGACTACAGGCAGGTGCCACTATGCCCAGCTAATTTAAGTTTTTTTTTTTTTTTTTTTTTTTTTTGTAGAGATGGGTGTAAACCCATTAAAAATCTGAGACAGGTCTCAGTTAATTTAGAAAGTTTATTTTGCCAAGATAGGGTGCGCCTGTGACACAGTCCCAGGAAGACATGTGCCCAGGGTAATCAGGACACAGCTTGGTTTTATATATTTTAAGGAGACATGAGATATCAATCAATATATGTAAGCAGGACATTGGTTCAGTCTGGAAAGGTGGTACAACTTGAAGCAAAAGCAGGAAGACTCGAAGCAGGGAGGGAGCTTCCAGGTAACAGATAGGTGATACATAAAGGGTTGCATTATCTGAGTTTCTGATTAGCCTTTCCAAAGCAGGCAAATCAGATATACATCCATCTCTGTGAGCAGAGGGGTGACTTTGAATAGAATGGGAGGCAGATTTTCCCTAAACAGTTCCCAGCTTGAGTTTTCCTAAATGATTTTGGGGGCCCAAGATACTTTCCCTTCACATGGGGGTTTTGCTGTGTTGCCCAGGCCGGTCGTGACCTCCTAGGCTCAAGCAGTCCTCCTGCCTTGGCCTCCCGAAGTGCGGGGATTACAGGCATGAGCCACCGAACTTGGCCTTCGTAATCCTTCCTAACAGTATTCCAGGACAAAACTAGCAATCTTTCAGAATTGCAAATGAAATGAAACGTATTTGCTATCATCAGATATTATAATTAATGTTTATAGCAACTTTGTAAAGGTTGATATTATTGCCCTTATTTTCCAGGTGAGAAATTGAGCCTCAGTGACTTTAAGAAATGATTCAAGATCACACAGGTGGAACTAAGATTTAAATTCAGGCCTGGCTGATTTAAAAGTTCATTCTAGGCCAGGCTCGGTGGCTCATGCCTATAATCCCAGCACTTTGGGAGGCCAAGGTGGGTGGATCACGAAGTCAGGAGATTGAGACCATCCTGGCCAACATGGTGAAACCCTATCTCTACTAAAATATGAAAAATTAGCTGGGCGTAGTGGCCCGCACCTGTAGTTTCAACTACTTGGGGAATCGCTTGAACCTGGGAGGCGGAGGTTGCAGTGAGCTGAGATCATGCCACTGCACGGCAGCGTGGCAACAGAGCAAGACTGTCTCAAAAAAAGAAAAAAAAAAAATTCATTCTCTTTGTGCTGTACTACACTGGTATATACATATGGTCCTTGGTAACCCTCCACTCCACCTTGGAATGAATCCCATTTCTATTTTGTGATACCTATGGTACTACTGTTAAAGGTAACCATAAAATGTTAGTCATAGGTTATCTATAATCATCTTGATGCTTTCTTCACGTTTATTCAATATGTTACTTTCTGAGGTGTTTCTTATTAAAGGAACAATTTAATTCTGCGTTTTTTCAGATTAAAAATCTGAAAATCTGGGCCAAGTGTGGTGACTCATGCCTGTAAACCCAGCACTTCGTGATACTGAGGCGGAAGGATCACTTGAGGCCAGGAGTTTGACTCCGTCTCCTCTACTAAAAATACAAAAATTAGCCAGGCATAGTGGCACGTGCCTGTAATCCCAGCTACTCAGGAGACGGAGGTGGGAGAATTGCTTGAACCCAGGAGACAGAGGTTACAATGAGCTGAGATCTTGCCACTGTACTCCAGCCTGGGCAACAGAGCGAGACTCTGTCTCAAAAAAAAAA
>PVKP010020706.1:0-40336 GCA_004027715.1 Plecturocebus donacophilus
ACCTCCCCTTCCTTTCCCTCTGTCACCCAGGCTGGAGTGCAGTGATACAATCTTGGCTCACTGCAACCTCCACCTCCCAGGCTCCAGAGACCTTCCCACCTCAGCCTCCAGAGTAGCCAGGACTACAGGTGAACACCACCATATCTGGCTAATTTTTGTATTTTTTGAAAAGATGGGGTTTTGCCATGTTGCCCAGGCTGGTCTGAAACACCTGAGTTCAAGCAATCCACTCACCTGAGACTCCCAAAATGCTCGAATTACAGACATGAGCCACCATGCTCAGCCCAACATTATTTGTTCATATACCTATTAAATCATTTGTTTGTCTTCTTTTGAGAAATATTGATTTATGTACTTGCCAACTTTTCAATGGGATTTTAACTTGTTTGAGTTCCTTCTATATCTGGTTATTAGTCCCTTATTAGATGAATAGTTTGTAAGTTGTTTCTTCCATTCAACAGATTGTCTTTTCACTGGGTTGATTGTTTCCTTTGCTGTGAAGATGCTTTTAAATTTACTATAGTCTCATTTGTCTATTTTTGCTTTTGTTACCTGTGCTTTTGAGGTTTTAGCCATAAAATCTTTTCTAGACCTATGTCCAGAAGTGTGTCTCCTTTGTTTTCTTCTAGCAGTTTTATAATCTCAGGTTTTATGTATAAGTCTTTAATCTATCTTGAGTTAATTTTTGTATTTGGTGAGAGTCAGGGGTTTAGATTCATTCTTCTGCATATGGCTACCAATTTTTCTAGCACCATTTATTGAAGAGAGTGTTCTTTCTCCAATGTGTGTTCTTGCTTCCTTTGTCAAAAATCCTTTGGTTGAAAATATGTGAATTTATTTATGGGTTTGCTACTTTGTTCTGTGGCATATGTGTTTGTTTTTATACAAATACCATGCTGTTTTGGTTATGATAGCCTTGTAATATATTTTGAAGTCAGGTAATGTGGTGCCTCCAGCTTTGTTCATTTTGCTTAGGATTGCTTTGCAGTTCAGGATCTTCTTTGGTACCACATGAATTTTAGGACTGTTTTTTCTATTTCTGTGAAAAATGACATTGGTATTTTGATTGGGATTATATTGAATCTGCAGCTTTCTTTGGGCAGTATGGTCACTTTGATGATATTTATTATTTTGATTCATGAGCAGGGGCTGTCTTTCCATTTGTTTGTGTTCTCTTCAATTTCTTTCATCAGTGTTTTGTAGTTTTCGTTGCAGAGGTCTTTCATCTCCTCGGTTTAATTTATTCCTAAGTATTTTATTTTATTTTTTAGCTGTTACAAATTGTGTTGTCTTCTTGATTTCTTTCTCAACTAGTTTATTATTAATGTATAAAAACAATACTGATTTTTGTATATTGATATTATATCCTGAAACATTACTGAATATATTAATTGATTAGATCTAATAGGTTTTTATGGAGTCTATAGATTTTTCTATGTATTAAATTATGCCATCTGCAAAGAAGGACAATTTGACTTCTTCATTTTTAATTTCTTTCTTTTGCCTGATGGTTCTGCTGGGACTTCCAGTACTATGTTGAATAGGAACAGTGAGAGTGAGCATCCTTGTATTGTTCCAGTTTTTAGAGAGAAGACGTTCAGCCTTGCCCATTCAGCGTGATATTAGCTGTATCTTCGTGTTATATGGCCCTTATTAGGTTGAGGTATGTTTATTCTATGTCTAATTTTGTGAGGGTTTTTATCATGAAGAGATGTTGAATTCTATCACATGCCTTTTCTTTGTCTATTGACCTTAGTAAGATGGTTTTGATCCTTCATCTTTTGTGATGTGTCACATTTATTGATTTGCATACACTGAATCATCCTTGCATTCCTGAAATAAATCCCACTTTATCATGATGTATTTATTATCTTTCTGATGTGCTGTTGGATTCAGTTTGCTACTATTTTGTTGAGGATTTATGTTTCTCTGTTCATCAAGAATATTGGTCTGTAGTGTTGTTGTTGTGTTTTTGTCCAGCCTCGTAGAATGAGTAGTGGATAATTTCAAACTGTATTATGAAGGTGTTTGATTCAATATCTATGCTATAGGTAACTCAAAGCTAATTGCTAAAAAAAAATGAAGTTATAATTTTTTTGAAACATAAATTCTTCATAATATCAAGTATATTTGGAATGAAAACCAAGGAAAACACGTGCTACTGCTCAAAATATTTGTCCTTTAATGAGGTGCCAAATAACTCAACATCTGTTTGAGAGTTGGCCATGGCATAAAGTAGGATAACTTTTCTAATACACTATGTGGCTGCTGCTTCATTGGGGCACCCTAGAGCAGATGTACTGGCAATGTGATCTATATACATATATATGTGTACCTTTGCTCAGAAGCTTCCTTTGATCTGTAGTGATTGTGTTCAGTAGACATCCTAATGGAAAAGCTACATTTTGTTGTTATGGAATGCGTGACTATTGGTATAAACAGTAAATGTAATACATGCTTCTTTCTATTGTGATGCAGCCACTGGCTTCACAGTCCTACCAGAGGTTAAACATACCCCCAAACTGAATCATGCCAAGGTTGCATAGCATTTAATTTGACAAGCTCAATAATTTTAAAGTTCAGCTTTTAAAAATGTAAGCAGCTAAGTACTAATGAAAAAAATATCACATTTGTATCAGTGAGAAGATGAGAAATTTGGAATGCTAGAATTGCTAATCTTATATTTACTAAGAGATTTCTGTAATTTAAAGCTGGAAAATTTTGTTTTTTTCCCTACCTGGCAAATCCAGCATTATATTTGCTTATTTTCAAGTTTTGCGTTAACTAAAATAAAACTAAAATATTTGAGATAATTGGCCTTATATTGGTTTGCATTTTCATGAAAGACCATTTCTATTACATACTACTCATATGTGAGGGTATGCATGGGTGGTTGAGCACATCAGCTTTCGTGTTTATTTTAAATACAGTTAAAATCTAAACCATTCTTTCCCTAGAAACTGGAGAATTCTGGAGATTAATCAGTGGATAAACAGACATTGTGGCAGATGGATACATCATTAGTTTCAGTTGTGCTTTTCTTACTGTGGTAACTTGAGTATCCAAATGAATTTAATCAATTAACAAACTAGACATTGTGACAGATCGAAGTATACATTTCTTAGTCTCAATGTACTTTCACTCTAGCTTTGGAGACAGAGTAAACATATTGACCAATTAAAGAATACCTGTAGTCAGCTGCAATCAGAGTTGTAGGAGGGAGACAGTCCCATGAGAGTGGTGGGGTTTAAGCTGATGTCAAAGAATCTAGATACATGGAGGAGAGCAGACAAGCAAAAGAAAGAAGATTATGCAGATGTATAGAGGAGACATAGTATAGAATATTTACATGTTTTGCAAGTGAAAGCTGCAGTTCTACATCCTCAGTTCAAAAACACACACATATACACACACACACACTTACACACACACACAGACACAACAGCAGAATGGACAACAGAGGGACTGAGATAAAACAGCTGCTGTGGTGTTAGGAGCATTTGTTCTGGGGTGACACAGCCTGGATTTATGTTCCAAACTTTCTGATTAACTCTATGACTTTGAAGAACTCACCTACCTGTTCTAAGCCTCAGTTTTTTCATATGTGAAATGGGAGTGACTATAATAGCACCAGATGAAAATAGGAAAATTGAAGGAGAAAAAGTAATTAGAATCGTGTGAAGTGTGTGATTAGATGTAAGTAAAACTTACTATTATCATTTGCCATTTGTGGAGATGTGTTCATAGTTTTGTTACATTTAGTCTATTGCTACAGGATCCTGAGACCAGAACCTATCTTTTATCTTTAATTCATTAGTTAATTCAGCATTCAGATTTTGAACATTTATTTATAACAAGTGCTAAAGATGACATAGGTTATCTAATGACAAGCATCTGATATTTGTACATCTTATATGATTAATAGTTGTTGAAATAAGGTAAATAATTATCAGTTGATGGAAATATATGTTGTCTTAAGGGTCACTTCTTTCTTTGGTAGTTCAACCAGTACTTTTTATAGTGCTTATAAAGCTATAGTATAATTTTTTACATAACTATAGTATTTACATCTTTAGTATATCATTGGTGTATCATTTTGTGGGTATCTGTCCCAGTAAAGAACTTAGACTATCATATATAGTCAAGCTCATTTTTACAAAACATGCTTTTAATTACAAAAGTCTATGTTTCATAAAAATATTGAATAGATTCAATTCAATGTAGCAAATGTTAGTTATTTCATCTGTTTGATATTTCAGTGCTTTAATGGACTTAATACTAAAATGCTTTTTTATTTAATGAAAAGCACGGCAGAATTTATTGCAGTACAAGGTGTACTGTACTAACAGTATTTGACATCTATGTAAATTGTTGTGTTGGATTAAATGATTAATATTAAAAGGAACATATTTTTATTTCTCATTGTGAAAAATGGAATCAGTCTTTTAGAGGTCAAAGAACTGTTCTAGAAGTCATTAACAGAATTGGATACTGCCCAAGATGTCAGGCCCCTGTGATCTGATAATCCCCTTTATACTCGTTCTTTCTGAATTAAAGCTGATCGTTAATCTCATGTTTTTTTTAATTTAAATTCATCAATTCTGCCTTTATGTAAGAGAAACTTTTATAATAGGAATTCCCAAAATTTTCCTTCATTGCTTTATAAACCTAGCAAAGCCATAGAGATCACATTTCCTTTATTTTATAATCCTTTAATTTTACTGGTGAGGAAACTGAGGGCTGCTGAGTTATGGTACTCGCTTAAGACAACAGTGAAAAAACCAGACTGAAGCTAATGTTTTCTGTTTCCAGGTATCTGTCTACAAACCAGGGACTCATAATATTGATAATATCTACTTTAAGAGCATACAACTTAAATGTTTTGACAGGACTTACCATAAATAAGTCACTATTTTAATTGAGTGACCTTGTTTAAATAGATCAAGATGTTTTACTGTTAAAGAGAATCACCAAGCAAAACATGCCTTGAAGCCTATTTATGCCTTTTGCTCAATTATTAAGTCTTGAAAGTCATGATGTCTTCAGCTCCCTAATATCAGAACAGTATTTTTAAAAAAGAAAATTGTAAAGCAGTCCCTGCTTCTCCCTAGGGCTAATTGTGTATCTGTTCTGTAGGTCTCTCTTCTTCCACTTGATCAGTTATGCTTTTACCATCAACCCCTCCCTGTGTATCAGTTCTTTAAAAAAAAAAAAAAAAGACTTATTTAAGTCCTCTCCTACCCCCTCAAAAAGCAGCAATAATTTTTCATTCCTCTTCTGTTGCTTTTCTTTTTTTGTGTATTAATCCCTTCTCTTTTTTTGTATAGAGTTAAATTTCTTTAAGAAATTACCTACATTTGCTAGTTCCATTTTATTAGCTCAAATTCACCACTCAGGCAGTACTTTCATAAATTTTTATAAATTAAAAATGTACCTATTGAAAATAAGTAAATAAATAATAAACATTAACACGAGAGTAAAGCTTGAAAATAAAATTCAGTATAATAATTTTTTATTGTACCCCCTAAAGGAGGAAGAGATGAATTGATGAATGGTGGTTGTGGAAGAAAGGTATCTAGGAGGCATTCTTTGGAAGGAGTATTTTTTTCTGCATTGTTTTTTCCCTGACAGTTTTTGGACCATTTAGGGGCTCATGTTTATCTTCTACTTAAGTTGCTCATAAAGATAAACTCATGGTGGACTTACTTTTGGTTAAAAATTAACATTTCCTAAATTTATATTAAAATGCAAAGGTCTTTGACTTGCTAAACAATGTTTGATAAGAAAAAACATAGTTGGTGGTCAAAGGACATGAATAGACATTTCTCAAAAGAAGACATACAAGCAGCCAACAAACATACAAAAAAATGGTCAACATCACTAGTCATCAGAGAAATGCAAATTAAACCCATAACGAGATACCTTACTCCTGCAAGAAGTACATCTTACTCTTTACTCCTGCAAGAATGGCCATAATTAAAAAAATTAGATGTTGGCATGGATGTGGTGAAAAGGGAATACTTTTATACTGCTCGTGGGAATGTAAATTAGTGCGACCACTATGGAAAACAGTATGGAGATTCCTTAAAGAACTGAAAATAGAACTACCATTCAATCCAGCAGTCCTACTACTGGGTATCAATCTACTCAAAGGAAAAGTAATCATTATATGAAAAAAACACATGCACATCTGTTTATAGCAGAATAACTTGCAATTGTAAAGATATGACACCAACCTAAGTACCCATCACACAATGACTGGTTAAATAAAATGTGTTATATATACAACATGGAATACTACCTTTCCATAAGAGGGAATGAAATAATGTCTTTTGTAGCAACTTGGATGAATCTGGAGGCCATTATTCTAAGTGAAGTAAACCAAATATCGTATGTTCTCACTATAAGTGGGAGCTAAGCTATGAAGACACAAAGGCAGAAGAGTTATATAACGGACTTTAGGTACTTGCAGAGGAAGGTTGGGAGGGGAGTGCAAGATAAAAGACTACATATTGGGCACAGTGTACTCTGCTTGGGTGATGGGTGAACTAAAATCTCAGAAATAACTACTAAAGAACTTATCCATGTAACCAAACACCACATGTACCCTAAAAACTATTGAAATAAAAAATAATAAAAAAGCAAAAAATAGAGGATTTATACTAAGTGATTTTAAGACAATGTTATACTGACAGGAGGATAGACACTGAAATAGAGAGTCCAGAAACAATTCCATGCCTATATGATCAAGTAATTTTCTAAGTAACTTAAAGAGGAAAAAGATGGTATTTTTAAAAATTTTGAATGTTTTGACATATATGGAAAAAATTAACTTGTATAATAACTCATACTATATATGAAAATTTAACTCAAAATGAACATAGACATACATATGAAACTTAAATATATAATTTCTAGAAGGAAATGTAGGAGCATAATCTATGTAATGACAGGTTAAGCAAAGATTTCTTAGAACATAAAATGTCAGACAACATAAAAGTAATAAATTGGAAAACTCTAAACCTAAAATCTTTGCTCTTTAAAAGGCATTATGCAGAAAATCAAATGACATGTCTCAGCCTTGGAAGAAATGTTTACAAAGCATACATCTTGTAAATAATTTGTTTTCAAAATATATACGTAACTCGTACAAACCAGTAAGGATAAAATAACCAAATAAAATCATGGGGAAAAAATTGAACATAATTCCACAAAAGAAGATAGATGAATGGAAGATAAACACACAAAAAGGTGCTCAACATTATTAGTTCTTAGTGAAATGTAAATCAAAACCATAGTTAGATACTACTACCCTCCTACTAGGATGGCTACAATGAACAGAAACAAAAACAAAAATCCTGGTAATAGTAAGTTTTGGCAAAGGTGCAAAGTATCTGGAAGTTTCGTACACAGCTGCTAGGAATGCAAAGTAGTTTAGCCATGTTGATAAGTAAGTTGGTAGTTGTTTTTTTTTTTTAAGTTGAACATACATTTACTAAATGACTCAGAAATCCCAGTCTTAGGTATTTACCCAAAATAAATGAAAACATATATCTTTAAAAATATTGTATTGTACTTAAACCTTCATTGCAACTTTATAAGGTATGAGGGGATCGAATTTATCACAAACAGGCAAAATGATGCAAAAATTGTGTCTTGGTTTTAACAATATTACAGAACTATATACGTTACTAAGCTTAAAGTAGATGAGTTTTAATATCATTTTTACTTCAGGTATGCTGATTTAAAAAAAATAACACTTCAGGCTGGGCATGGTGACTCACACCTGTAATCCAGCACTTTGGGAGGCTGAGGTGGGTGGATCATGAAGTCAGGAGTTAGAGCCCAGCCTGACCAACGTGGTGAAATCCCATCTCTACTAAAAATACAAAAATTAGCTGGGCGTGGTGGTGCGTGCCTGTAATCTCAGCTATTCAAGAGGCTGAGGCAGAAGAATGGCTTGAACCTGGGAGGCGGAGGTTGCAGTGAGCTGAGATCAAGCCACTGTACCCCAGACTGGGCAACAGAGCAAGACTCCATTTCAGAAAAAAAGAAAAAAAAATAGACACTTCAACCACAGGATAAACATGGGATCTGATGAACACTGACATGTTTTTCACCACACACAAACATTAATTTTTGGTTCTGCTACCTAGTAAATATATACTATCTAGCTTCTTTAAATAAGTGGATGAATGTCTTGTAAAAATTAGGATGGAGATCATTGCCTAATTTCCCATTAGGCATTAAAAATCATGACCAAATAATAATGAAACAGGAGAAGTCACAGATATAAATCCTAGAGAATAAAGGCAGTGTTACTTAACACAGTATTAGAGTTAACATGCTTTACAAATGATAATAATGACAGTTGTTTTATTGTCATCTGGCAAAGATATAAAAAATAATAATAATAATAATACTTCAAATCATTTATGATAATTCCCTAAAAAAGTGAATAGGAAGATTTTCTGTAACCTTTGCATTCTATATTTGAAGGATGTTGTATTTGTTTAAAAAAAGATCTACATTCTATTTTTTACATATGCAAATATGTGTGAGTGTGTGTGTGTGTGTGTGTGTATTAGTCTGTTCTCCCACTGCTAATAAAGACACACCCAAGACAGGATAATTTATAAAGGAAAGAGGTTTAATTGACTCACAGTTTCACGTGGCTGGGGATGCCTCACAATCATGATGGAAGGCAAATGGGGAGCAAAGTCACGTCTTACGTGGCAGCAGGCAAGAGAGCTTGTGTAGGGGAACTCCCCTTTATAAAGCCGTCAGCTCTCAAGAGACTTATTCACTCTCACTAGGATAGTATGGGAAAGACCCACCGCAATGATTCAGTTGCCTCCCACTGGGTCCCTCCCATGACACATGGGAAATATGTGAGCTACAATTCAGGATAAGATTTGGGTGAGGACACAGTCAAACATATCAGTGTATATATACACACACAGTCTGTGTGATGACAGTCTGAAAACTAGAGGTAAACTTGTCTTTGATCCAGGCAATGTCATTTAGCTTTATGATAAAAGAGAGAAATAGATATTGGTGGTTCCTATTCACCAACACTGAGGGAGAATATTATAGATTACATTCATGGCTGGATAATAATTTTTCAGAATTTGTTGTTTGCTATAATCATTCATGATTATATATAATCTGAAAGACTTGGGATAAATGCCATGTTAAAAATTATATTATTTCCTCCTTTTACGATTCGTCCTTTTGTGATTATGGTAATTTTTACCTTGTCAATTTCATCTTGACCTCCTGTCCAGGTCCCTGAGACTGTGAAGCAGTTGTTACATTCTTTTGTAATAAGAAAATTTGGCATAAATAGCTGTAATGCAGAATTATGTTAAGTTGGATTCTTTCTATTGTGTTTTTCAAAAGGAAGTGAGGTTGAAAGAGGGCATTTTGTGGTGAGATGGAGAACATAAGACTTAACTGAAATGTTTTGGTAGGATTGTAATTCAGCAAAGTACTTATTAAGGACCTGCTCACATGGAAGACCCTGCCAGGCACTACTCACTGTTTCATTTAATCATAAAAATAACCCTGTGAGACAGATAGAATGCATTATTTCTATTTTAATAACTAAGAATATAGTTTTGGAAGGGTCAAATGAATTCCTGAATGTTCCACAGTTACTATGGACAGAATTAGAATCTCAACCCAGAGTTTGTCTGAATCCAGTTGCAGAGAACTTACCTGTAATATAACTTACCAGACATATAATGCATTGGTGTGCATTAAATATAGTTTATATTGGAGAATCTTCAAATGCCTATCACTAATTCTAGAAATATTACTCCTCCTGTCTTCCTAAGGCACGCAATAACATTTCAACTTTTATTTAAGATTTAGGGAGTACATGTGCAGGTCTGCTACCTGGGTAATGAGGTTTGGAGTATGAATGGCTCCATCATTCAGGCAATAGGTAGTTTTTCAGCCCTTGACTCCTTCCCTCTTTTCTCCCTCTAGTATTCCCCAGTGTGTATTTTTCCTGATGCTTGGTTCCCACTTTTAAGTGAGAGCAAGTGTATTTGTTTTTCTGTTCCTGTGTTAATCTGCTTAGGATAATGGCCTCCAACTGCACCCATGTTGTTGCAAAGAATGTGATTTTGCCCTTTTTAATGACTGCATAGTATTCCATGGTGTACATATAACACATTTTCTTTCTCTGATCTACCACTGATGGGCACAGAAGTTGATTTCATGTCTTTGGTATTGTGATTAATGCTATGATTAACATATGAGTGCATGTGTCTTTTTGGGAGAATGATTTCTTTTCCTTTGGGTATATACCAAGGGATGGGATTGCTGGATCAAATGGTAGATCTGTTTTAAGTTCTTTGAGAAATGTCCAAACTGCTTTCCACAGTTACTGAACTAATTTACCTTTCCACCAACAGTGTATAAGTGTTCCCTTATCTCTATAATCTTGCAATCATCTGTTATTTTTTCACTTTTTAATAAAAGCTATTCTGTCTGGTGTGAGATTGTATTTCATTGTGATTTTGATTTGCACTTCTCTGATGATTAGTGATGTTGAACATTTTTTCATATGCATTTTGGCCACTTACACGTATTTTTTTTGAGAAATGTCTCTTTATGTCCTTTGCCTTTTTAAAATGGAGTTGTTTTTTGCTGGTCAAAATGTTTAAGTTTCTAAAGATTCTGGATATTACACCTTTGTCAAATGCATAATTTGCAAGTATTTTCTTCCATTTTGTGGGGTTCTTGTTTACTCTGTTGGTAGTTTTTTTTTTTTCTGTGTAGAATTTCTTTAGTTTGATTAGGTCCCACTTGTCAAATTTTGGTTTTGTTGCAATTCCTTTTGAGAACTTACTCATAAATTCTTTGTCAACACTGATGTCAAGAAGGATATTTCCCCACCATCATACTTCACAAAATTGGAAAATACAATCCTAAAAATCATACGGAACCAAAAAAGAGACTGTGTAGCCAAAACAAGACTAAGCAAAAAGAACAAATCTGGAGGCATCACATTACCTGATTTCAAACTATACTATATGGTCATAGTCACTCAAACAGCAGAGTGCTGGCATAAAAATAGGCACACAGACAAGTGGAACAGAATAGAGAACCCAGAAATAAACCAAAATACTTACAGAAAACTGATCTTTGACAAAGCAAACAAAAACATAAAGCGGAGAGAGGGCACCCTTTTCAACAAATGGTGCTTGGATAATTGGCAAGCCACATGCAGGAGAATAAAACTGGATCCTCATATCTCACCTTACACAAAAATCAACTCAAGATGGATTAAGTACTTAAATCTAAGACCTGAAACTTTAAAAATTCTAGAAGATAACACTGTAAAAATCCTTCTAGACATTGGGTTAGGCAAGGGGTTTAATATCAAGAACTCAGAAGCAAATGCAATAAAAACAAAGAAAATTCCTGGGACTTAATTAAACTAAAGAGCTTTTGCATGGCAAAAGGAACAGTCAGCAGAATAAACACACAACCCACAGAGTGGGAGAAAATCTTCAAAATCTGTACCTCTGAAAAGGGACTAATATCCAGAATCTACAACAAACTCAAACAAATCAGCAAGAAAAAAACAAACAATCTCATCAAAAACTGGGCTAAGGATGTGAATAGACAGTTCTCAAAAGAAGATACACAGATGGCCAACAAGCATATGAAAAAATGCTCAACATCACTAATGATCAGGAAAATGCAAATTAAAAGCACGATGCGATATCATCTCACTCCTGCAAGAATGGCCATAATAAAAAAAAATAGTAGATATTGGTGTGGATGAGGTGAACAGGTACACTTCTACACTGCTGGTGGGAATGTAAACTAGTACAATCCCTATGGAAAACAGTGTGGATATTCCTTAGAGAACTAAAAGTAGAACTACCATTTGTTCCAGCAATCCCACTACTGGGTATCTACCCAGAGGAGAAGAAGTCATTATACAGAAAAGACACTTGCACATGCATGTTTATAGCAGCACAATTCGCAATTGCAAAAATGTGGAATCAACCTAAATGCCCATCAATCAGTGACTGGATAAAGAAACTGTGGTATACATATACAGTGGAATATTACTCAGCCATAAAAATGAATGAATTAATGGCATTCACAGCAATCTGGATGAGATTGGAGGCATTATTCTAAGTGAAGTAACTCAGGAATTGAAAATCAAACATTGTCCTCACTCCTAAGTGGGAGCTAAGTTATGAGAATGCAAAGGCATAAGAATGGCACAATGGACTTTGGGGACTCAGGGGCAAAGGGTGGGAAGGGGCTGAGGTATAAAAGAGTACAAATAGGGTACAGTGTATACTGCTTGAGTTACGGGTTCACCGAAATCTCACAAATCACCACTAAAGAACTTATCTATGAAAACAAACATCACCTGTTCCCCCAGTAACATATGGAAATAAAAATAAAAAATAAAAAGAATATTTCCTAGATTTTCTTTTAGGATTTTGATAGTTTAAGGTCAAATATTTAAGACTTTAAACCATATTGAGAAAATTTTTTTAAGTCATGAAATGTAGGGATCCATTTTCATTCTTCTTCATATGACTAGCTAGTTATGCCAGTAGCACTTATTCAATAGGGAGTCCTTTACCGTTGCTTATTTTGTTTACTTTATTGAAGATCAGATGGTTATAGATGTGTGGCTTTATTTCTGATTTCTCTATTCTGTTCCATTGGTATATGTGTCTGTTTTTGTTTGGGTACCATGTTGTTTTAGTTACTGTAGCCTTATAGTATAGTTTGAAGTCAGGAGATATGATTCCTCCAGTTTTGTTCTTTTGCTTGAGATTGCTCTCACTGTCTGGGTTTTTTTTTTCATTCCATATGAATTTTATGTTTTATTCTAATTATGTGAAAAATGATGTTGGTAACTTGATAGAAATAGCATTAAATTTACAGATTACTTTGGGCATTATGGCCATTTTAATGATATTTGTTATTCAAATCCATGAGCATGGTATGTTTTTCCATTTTTTGGTGTCATCTATGATTTCTTTCGGCAATGTTTTAGAGTTCTCCTTCTAGAGATCTTTCACCTCTTTGGTTAGATGAATTCCTAGGTATGTTATATTTTTGCATGACTATTGTGTATGAGATTGCATTCTTGATATGGCTCTCAGCTTGAATGTTATTGGTGTACAGAAATGCTATTGATTTTTGAACACTGATTTTGTATCCTGAAACTTTACTGTAGTCATTTATGAGTTCTCTGAGCCTTTTAGTGGAATCCTTAGGGTTTTCTCCATATAGAATCATCTTGTCTGTGAAGATAGATAATTTGTCTTTTTTTCCTATTTAGATGACTTTTATTTCTTTATTTTGCCTGATTGCTCTGGCTAGGACTTCCAGTACAATGTTGAATAAGAGTAATGAGGGTAGAAATCCTTCTCTTGTTCCTGTTCTTAAGGAGAGTGCTTCCAGCTTTTGCCAATTCAGTATGATATTGACTGTGGGTTTTTCATGGATGGCTCTTATTATTTTGGGGGTATGTTTCTTTGATGCCTAATCTGTTGAGAGTTTTTTCATTAAGGGATGGTTGAATTTTATTTAAAGCTTTTCTGCATCTATTGAAATGATTATATGGTTTTTGTTTTTAATTCCATTTATGTGATGAATCATGTTTATTGATTTGCCTATTAGGAATTAACCTTACATTCCAGGAGTAAAGCCTGTTTGATGATGGTAAATTAACTTTCTGATGTGTTGCTGAATTCAGTTTGCTATATTTTGTTGAAGATTTTTGCAGATATGTTAATCAGGGATATTTCTGTAGTTTTCTTTTATTGTGCCTTTGCCAGATTTTGGTGTCAGGGTGAAATTGGCTTCATAGAATGAGTTGGGGGAAGTGCTCTCCTTGTACATTGGGTAAGATTTGGCTGTGAGTCTATCTGGCTCAGGGCTTTTTTTGATTGGTAGATTTCGTCTTTTTTTTTTTTAAATTACTGATTCAATTTTGAAACTTGGTATTGGTCTGTTCAGAGTTTCAATTTCTTTCTGATTCAATTTTGAATTTGATATTGGTCTGTTCGAAGTTTCAATTTCTTTCTGATTCAATCTTGGTAGGTTGTGTGTTTCCAGGAATTTACCTTTTTCTTCTAGATTTTCTAGTTTGTGTGCATAGACATGTTCAGAATAGTCTTGGAGGATCTTTTGTATTTCTGTGGGATCAAGTATAATGTGACCCTTGTGATTCCTGATTGTGTTTATTTGGATCTTCTCTCTTTTTTTCTTTGTTAATCTAGTTAGTGCTTTATCCATCTTGTTTATCATTTCAAAGAAACAATTTTTGGTTTCATTGATCCTTTGGATGGATTTATGTGTCTCGATTTCATTTAGTTCTGCTCTGAACTTCTTAGTTATGTTTTTTCTTCTGATGGCTTTGGGATTAGTATGTTCCTGTTTTTCTAGTTCCTCTAGGTGTCATGTTAGATTTTTGATCTGAGATCTTTTCAACTTCTTGACGTAGGTGTTTAGCACTATAAACTTTTAACATTGCTTCTGCTGCATCCCAGAGTTTTGTATGTGTCTTTATTTTCATTTATTTCAAAGAATTTTTTACTTCTGCCTTAATTTTTTTACTTGCCCAAAAGTTACTTGAGAGCAAATTGTTTAATTTCCATGTCATTGTGTGGTTTTGAGAGATCTTCATGGTATTGATTTTTATTTTTATTCTACTGTGGACCAAGAGTATGGTTGATATGACCTTGATTTTCTTGAACTTATTGAGACTTAATTTATGGCTGAGCCTGTGGTTGATCTTAGAGTAGCATGCAATGTTTTAACACTCTCTTCTATTGATTATGTGTTATTACAGCCATATTAAAATATATACAAAAATAATTGTTTTGCCAATAGAAATACAAGATTAGAAGGATCAAACAACTCATTAATGATTTCATAGTCACTAGCTGAGCTCTTATTGGTAGCTAAGTATCAGTGATAAGAAGTTTTGTTTATGAATTAACTACTCTTCTTCATCTTCCTGATAAAATTCTACTTATCTTACAAAAGCACGGTTTGGATTTACTTTCTCGGTGAAACCTTCCCTGGTCCTCCTAGGCAGACTTACATAGCCTTCCTCTAAGTTATTGCTGCGCCTTCTAAAGCACCTCTGTTATATGACTGGTTGTATCAGTTGTGCATTGCCATTGTGATAATACTCTAGTTAGACTCAACAGTTTTTGAGGAAAGAAGTCATACTGTTTCATCTATGATTTCTCAGTTCCTATACAGTACCTAGTCCTCAGTAATGCTCAAGAAATTGTTGTTGGATAAATGAATGAATAAATGTCTGAGTATATGACCATATGAATTCAATAAAATTTTTGGTGGGTGCAGATGTATTATTTTTTTTTTTTTGGGTTTTAGAATGCTTCCTAACATATAAATAAATAAGCTTTTGCTAAAACAAAACCAAAACTAAAAAACCATGTAATTTAGAGTCTGCAGATACAGGCACTACAGTGGAATGAACTGTGGACCAAAAGCCAAGTTATGCAATTAACTAGGTGAGCGACATGTTATCTTTATGGAGCTCTGTATTTTATCTGTAAAATGAGGAATCTTGGTATGGCAGACATTTCAAAGATGGTATTTTAATGAGTAAAAATTGAAAATCACTGGTCTAAGACATTTTATGGAAGTGGGTATAATAAGCAGTACTGTAGTGGTTTTCAAGCTTTTCTTTTTAAGTAGCAGAACTTCTTGTCAAGTAAAATCTTACACAGAGTTTCAGAATGTAAAATAGTTAAAAATTGAGATGTTGTAGCTGCTAAGCCTTTTTGTCCTCTAATATTTGTTCCTTCTGGTCTCTCACTTCCTGCATATCAAATGTATTAGGTGCTTGCCAAATTTCATGGATTAGTCCGTTCTTAGGGCAAAGCTTAATTTCTTGTCTTTAAAAATAAATATAGCCTGGACAACATGGTGAACCCCGTCTCTACAAAAAATACACACACACACACACACACACACACACTACCCAGGTGTGGTGGTGTGCACCTGTGGTCCCAGCTAATTTGAGAGGCTGATGTGGGAGGGTTGTTTGGGTGAGGTTGAGGCTGCAGTGAGCCGTGTTTGTGCCTGGGCAATAGAGCAAGAATTTGTCTCAAAATAATTTTTAAAAATTAATAAAAAATAAGGAAATGATAGTTTCTAAATATGAAGATACTTAAAGACCAATCAAAAATGTATTTCTGGCCTGGCGTGGTGGCTCATGCCTGTAATCCTAGTACTTTGGGAGGCTGAGGTGGGCAGATCATGAGGTCAAGAGATTGAGACTGTTCTGGCCAACATGGTGAAACCTCGTCTCTACTAAAAATAAAAAAATTATCTGGGTGTGGTGGCACACATCTGTAGTCCCAGCTACTTGGGAGGCTGAGGTAGGAGAATCACTTGAACCCGGGAGGCGGAGGTTGCAGTGAGCTGAGATCATGCCATTGCACTCCAACCTGGCGACAGAGTGAGGCTCTGTCTCAAAAACAAACAAAAAAGAATCTCTATGATCCTTTATGCTCTATTAAAACAATATTATGTGACATTCTGGTATTATCACATGAGTTTCAGTCTTCTGCTTTTGAAATTGTTTCTGTTTGCATGCTTGTTTTTCATATGTCCACATAGACCTGAATCCTCTGACATTTCAATAGAACTGGGACAGATAGGCCCAAATTGGATGTTGCTTCTAGGTAGGGAATCACTGGCAGACTTAATATCCAATTATTTTCAGTTAAGCCAGTAAATATTAGGCCATTAATTCATTTGAAGTCCTGGAAAGATTTCTCATATTTTTATTATCTTCCTCTTATGAAGTCTGTAATGATGTAGTGTTTATAGTTTTGAGAAGGGAATGAACAGAAATTTTGTGTGCTCGCCTGCTTAAGAAAAAAATGAACTGTTGCACTTTGTAGTTTCAGTCTTCATCACAAGAAAGGAAAAAGAAATTACTTGATGATGAATGTCTGGGGTCTTTGAGTCTAAAAAGAAGACTTGGACCTAAGTCTTGTCTGTGTTCCATATACGCTATGAAACAAGGTTAAACAGCATTGTACTGGTGGACAATTTTTAAGTCTAGAGACATAGCACTTGTGAATGAATGTCAAGAGTCTTCTGTATGAACCTAGAAATAATTTTAGTACTGGATTGAAGCCTAATTTAGAAGAAAAAATACTTGGTGAATTCTTGTTGAAGCATAAGATAAAACAGAGACAAATTATTATGCTTTTTAAGTTATGTTTAGATATACAGTTTTATATACACAATCTACATTTTCTAATTTAATATAAATTTTTATGGATTACATAAAAGAGTAGCTGTTCATAGGCTCCATATGTTCTGCCAACTGCATCTCTCTCTTTTTTGTTTCATTTAAAACATCTTCTAATTCCTTTCTTATTCTGAAATACCACTTTTATTCCCAATTATCTTGTTGCTTGGCCCCAACCCATCCTCATTTGCTGCTTGTTCTCTGATAAATAATGCTTATTGCTGCTTCCAAGTAGCAGCAGAGGTAATGGTTGGTTTTGTGAGCTCTGCAGGCATAGTGCCTGGGTGTGAATCCTGTGTCTCTGCCTTTTCCTAGATTACTGAGCTTAGATGAGTCATTCACCCTTTCTGGGACTCAGAAGTCTCCCCTGAAAAATGGAGATAAAAATAGTTGCAAGAATTAAATGAGATGATAGATTTAGGGACTATAGAATAGTGCCTGCCACAAAGCTATTCATATCTCTGTCAGAAGAGTAGGAATATTCATCCTGTCAATATAGCTGACATTTGCAGTTACCAGGCATTCTGATTATATTTCGTGTCCCCTCCTATCTGCTGTTTTCGGATTATCACACTTTCAGAGAATCTAGCAAGAGGCCTCAAGCCTATCTAGTCTACTCATTCAAACATTTTCCAGCAAATATTTATTGCTTGGCACAAGAGATATAGTGGTTGGCAGTATTTTCTATGAGCTTCTGGGAAGCATAAAACCATTCATACCAACAAATATATAATTGTGAAAAATACTGTGAATAGAAAAATAATGTGATAATACCTTCTTACAAGTAGGGGAAGTCCATAAAGGCTTTTCTGAACAAATGACATCAAAGCTGAAGGCTGAAGAATGGGTTAGCCAGGCAAAGTTGAAGAAGTGTTAACAGTGTAGCAAAAGTTTGAAGACAAGAAAGGCATGCTGGATACGCTCTAAATCCAGCTGAACTAAACCTAAATGAGTTACAGGGGAGAGTGATGTGGCATAAGGTGGAGAAGCAAGTGGAAGCCAAAATAGGAAGTTGAAGCTTTAAAGTCAAGCAGGGACAAGATCAGTAGGGACTTGTATGATTAATTTTCATATTAAAGATTTTGTATTATCCTAAAAATTATAGAAAGCCATAAAGAATGCAAAGCCAAGGATTAATATAAGAAATTTTGCATTTTAAAAGATCACACTGGAGAATAGAGAAAGGGGGAGTGGAAGGGCTTCTTTCTTTGTTCCATAGTTACAGTACCTGGAAAAGGACAGTAGCTTCCTCAACGAAGCTTTCCTTGATAGTATTTTTCCCATATAGGTGACCTTTACTCATTTTTTCACATGATAAACCCATGAGCTATTGCACTTCTCACACTGCACTGTGAACCTGACACAGGCCGTGGTGTTCAGTATTGTAGGATGAATAAGCGTTGATTCTCCTCTCCTAAGATGAAACAGCGGCATTTTAAGGTCAAGGACTATATGTGTTCATCTTTATATTATCCACAGCATCTAGCAAGTCTCTGCCACATCATGGGCTCTCAATCTTTTGTTGATGTTGTTGTTGAGAAATCAGATGAAAAGAAGTGATTTTCATGATGGATGGAAATGGGGGTTTTGGATCATAAATGCAAATTAATTTTTTATACTCTCATTGAAAGTTGGTAATATTAATTGAGATCCTAGAGTAGCTGTTACTAAATACCTCTGAGGGTAGCATTAGAAGATCTAAGTGAGAGTATGAGCAGATACCCAGCAAATACTTATTAAATGAATTGAATGTGTTTCAGCCATACTAGCCTTTTTCATATTTGTGGGTCTTCTGTGGTTCATCTTGGGAGATGGCAAAAATTCCATAATCCATCCTAAACCTCCTCTAATGCCATCTTCACTTTGGCACAGTGATAACTCAGAGATGAAAACTCCCAGAGGTAGAGAAAGCTTGCAATACCAGGTTATTAATATATTTGAATACAGGGCTTCTTTGTTTTTTTCCTTTTGTTTAAGATGAAACATAAAATGGCTGAAACCAAAGCGATTTGTATGCCACTTTACGGTATTTTAAACTATAAGAGATTAATCAGTGGTTACTTTTTTTAGACTAGGAAAAATAATTCAATGCTTTAAAACTTTCCTACTTAGTATTTACTGCAGGGAAATTCACTAACAAATTAATTAAGGCATTATTTATACAAGCAGAAACATGGGATTAGTTTGTCACTTTCTCTCTGTTGTTATTGTTGAATATTAGCATTCAGCTCAGCAAATTGAATACAAATAATTTTTCTTTTTTTGTCACCAAGTGTATTGATTTCAAATTTGTGCCCTATTAGTAATTTACAAAGAACATATTTTACAGTAGAAATTGGTTTAAGTGGTTGTTCAGGAGACAGGTTTTACTCAAAGCAGCATTTAGCCTTGCTACTTTGCCCTTTGATGATTATTTAAAAGGATGCCATTATCTCTTTGTTATGTATAGTTCTCTCAGGCTAAGCTAATGGTTTAAGTTCATATTAATTCCTAGCACTTTTCAATTTTTATCTCAAAAGTCCTTGATACTTATTACTTAATTGAAAAAAAAAACTGATTCTTTTCGCCAAGCAATGCTTCCCTCTAAATATTGAGCAACTTTACAAAGAAAATGACCTTTCTTATTACATATACATTTTTTCCTCAAATTTACTTCCTCTCTATTGTTTGCATCATGCAACTTCAAAAAATTTTAGGAGGAAGCATATTTGTCTCTGTTTATCTCTATCATTTAAAAATCAGAAAGCAGCCCCTAACTGAGTGCAATAGTCCTGAATTTCTGAAAGTGTGATGAAATCAGTAGATGCAAACTAAAGGGGGAAGTCTAATATTTTATGTATCAAATTCTGGATATGTTTATCTAATTGTTGAGTCTTGAGAGTTGTTTTTTATAGTTTGTGTTTATTTCTGCTAGTTTTCTGGAATTTCATTAGCTTTATAAAGTTTATGGATAATTATATTCCAATCCCTTCATTTGACAATTGAGGAAAGTGAAGTCCCAGAGCTAAGTGGATAGCTATAGCTAGTAGGGGCTGGCAGTGGAGAGAGCGGTTCAGGCTCTGCCTTGTCCGGAATGTCTTTCTTCAGTTCATAGTGCATTAGATGCTTGCACAAACCAGAAAACCTTCCTTTTCTTGAACTAAACCTTAATGTTAGTTGTAAAAGTTAAGATCTCATGATCTAGTTTTGAGGTTCTTAGACATTTATACTTTATGAATTGTTAAAATTTCCAAAGAATTAGGTGACTGACACAGAATGGCCAATTTCTAGTTTTCTCAGTTCAGAACATTAAGAAGCAAAGCAAAAATACACCAATGCCTCATTATATTATCATTTCATAAATGGACATTTTCTCATCTAAACGGATGATGAATAGGACTTTTCCTGTTAAGCTAGAAAGGGCAACTATAATGCAAAACAGTGAATTAAAAGCCATCAAACTAGTTCACGTTCTATACACATGTATTAGAGGATGAAAGTGAAAAGGGACCAGCCAGGTAACCCAAAGATTAGTTAATTGCAAGAAGCAGCTACTATTCCTAGCGATGAGGAAAGAAAGCGGGAAGATGGTGTTAGGAGGGTCAAGGAATGCAAAGTAGGGGTCACCTCTGGAAGACCTGTGACCAGCAAGCAGTCACTCTGAAGCTAATGAGAAGATGTCAGAATCTCACATGGCTGCTTTTGGGTCTGCCAAGAGGGAGTGCCCAATTTGTCCATTTTCCTGGAATAATAAAGAGGATCTCTCTCCAACTCTCTTCTAGTCTCCTACCAGTGATTTCCATTGTTAGCAGCTGAAGGAAGCCATCTAGAAAGAGAATCTGTTAAATGTAGTTTGACTCACACTGCAGAATTTAGAATGATTGGCTTGGGGCCGAAAGACATCGGTAAATATCTGACAGTATCTTTTCTCTCCATGATCACTTATGCAGAAGAATATTTCTTTTTTTGAGAAGGAGAAAAAGAACTGGAGAGATATAGCAGGGAACAGAGAAGAAATAGCAGCAAAGCAGCCTATACATTTAGGTGTATCTATACATTTGTATACATACATTTAGTGTATACATTTAGCATGACAAGGATGCTTGAGCTTATTCTGTATCAAGTGGGCATTGCAGCTTGAGCCATCATGTTATTATTCCAATCAAGAGAGTAGACTATTGAGCAAGGGGACCTTACCAACTACAGTTTCAATGTATACCAACGCGGGTGGAACGGAGGAGACTAGAAAAGTTATTTCTTCCCAGTGTGAAACTCCTACTGCCCCTTTAGATAAAGGGCCTCATCTCAACACCTGCCTTAGAGAAGGCATCAAAGTAAATCTGATTTCACCAGAGAAACAGAGACACTCAAAAAAGGACTGCAATTAAATGCCTAGTTAAGTAAGAAGATTTTTCTTTTTTGTCATTAATTCTTCTACTCTGCCACAATATGGAAAGAGCTAGAACCTGAAGATAAACGCAGAGAGGGGGAATAAAAGAGTAGACCTTTCTCTCTTCGTTCCGAGTCTCAGACATTGGCCACTGTATTAAAGCAGTTATAAGATGGGATTTATGAAATCAATCTGAATTGTTGTTAAGGAGGAGAGAATAGATTTGATATTGCATATGCAAAACAGTTACTGGAGAAAAAATGAAGACTAGTTCATATCTGTGCTCTACTGAGTTCAGAATGTTCAATACATTAGTTACATAAAAATAGAATACATCATCTCCAAAATAAAAGATAATTTTTAAATTGGGAAAAAGTCATATTTTCTTAAAACTCAAAATATTACTTTTGTTTTTATCATTTATGCATGGTTTTGTCTAGCATGTGTCCGTGGTATAGAATTTTAAAATAATTATCATTATTTGTTGAAATTCTTTTTAGCCATGTATCACTAATACTGATAACTCTAACCCGTGAAAGGTGAAAAGACCTTTTCCTCATTTTAGCCTTTAAATGTCTATGGAGAAAGAGGAGAGAGGAAATGGTGCAATTATTTAAAGAATATTACAGTATGAATATAACAGAATATTATGAAGGACTAATATAAATTTAAAAGCATCTTTTAAGCAGTGAAATATAAAATCACAGGGAAAACTATTAAACATATATCATAAATGGAATTTGTCATCACATTTGTTACCTTATAAATGTTTAGAAATACTTTGCTTTAATGAAACATATGGTGTTTTATTTATTCAGAAGCAAATTTTAGAAGGGACAGTAATCTTAGATTAAGAGAACCTGACCTGTCCTCTCACTTACAACATTTGCCTTAAATATGAAGCATTTAAAAATGTCAGTATCTTTTAAAATTACTCCTTTTTGTCCTTACAATGGCTCCAGGAAACTGATCAACTTAACTTGTATTACCAACATCAGAAAAAAAATGATATAAAAACCATTTCACTTAGTTTCACCTTGAAAAGATGTAAATAAGACCCAATCAGTTGTACAGTGATAGGATAATAGTCTCAGTTTTAGAACAAGAATGTTCTGGTCTTAACCAGTAGAGTGCATGCTTTTGGGCAGGTTTCATTACTGTTCTGAAGACATGATTCCCTCCCTTGTCTTGTTACTTGTGCCTCGCTCATTTGGTTGGTTGCTTTTATGACATAATTGAAATCATGCATGTAGAGTGCTTAAAATGGCTCAATGTAAATCCTCCATCTCTCTTAGCCTAAACAAAAGGCAGCAGAGGTTCCTGAAAAGAATCTCCATTGTCACCTGTGAATGAGGACACAAAACTCTTTTTGCCTTACAAAAACAACTTGAGATAATGCTTGCTGACCTTTTCTCAAAGTATCAAAACCAATCTAGATCGTCAAGGAGATTTTACTCATTTATTCTTTGAATAGTTATTTACTGAGACTTGCTTGTGTCAGTCACTGTGCTAGGAACTGAGGGGAGATATTTAACAATTGCCTTCTGACTATTGTAAAGTTTTGGAACCAAGTCTGTATTAGTCAGGGTCCCAGTAGGAAACAGATTATTCTCTTAAAGAGGATGAAAGAGAGTTTAATGGAGGTATTGTTTACAAAGGGTATGGGCAGGGCTGAGGGTAACCAAAAAGGACTGTGAAATACAAGGAGGCTAGCAACAATGGGAAGCTGCTTCCAGTTCTACAGCTAAATAGGGAGGCCTGCAGGATCTCTGATCTCAAGTAGAACATTTTAGCCGTGGTTACACTACGGCCAGCAGAGAGGGACCCCTCTTTCCTCCTGCCCTCTGATCTTTTGCAACTGCCTTCATTGCCTGAACTTACCCAAGAGCCAGAGGGCTAGACAATCCCTGAGGACCAGGGCACAGACCAGCATGTAGAAGGGCCAAGAGTGTGTCTGTAGGGGCAGATGAGGAATATCCAGAAAATAACCTATACTTCTTGCTTTTTTTTTGTCTTAGATACTGGCTTTTTTCCTAAATACAAAATAATATATTTTTATTGTAGAACATTTGGAAAACTGCCTTGTAAATTGTGATCCTGCTTTTTCCTAGCCAGGACATGTTTCTGATTGAAGGCACATGAATTTATACAGTAAACTCTCATACTCAAAGAATCATAAAACCAATTTATTTCCATGGCTAAAACCTTAAAAAAAATACTCTTGCTTGTCAAAAGATCTACTGATGTTACCCTGGAACATTCTGTCTCTCTGCCTGTTGTAAGCATCCTCATGATAGCATCTTTCTACATGCATTACACTTTTGGCATTCCTTTTTATATTTTTGAACATTATATTGTTCTACGTTGTCTCCACTAAACAAATTCAACTCACTTAGAAAACCTTCTATAATCCTTATTCTATGATTATCATTATTCCATCATCATCATTTCACATAGCATCTTTATATGTTTTATATGCTCACTTTAGTTATAATCATTGAGTATATATAGTTTTATAATCAGCATTTAAAACAAATTTAAATCTTGCTTTTCTTAAATTTAGGAGTTTGAACTTTTTTTTCAAGTTTAACCATACCTATAGAGGCCCTTACTATTGACTATAACCCTGGTAAGATATCTCTGTTACCTGTCTACTTTGGCTGGGTTTCAAACAGCCTTTGAGTAAAAGCCTTAAAATTCTGCCTACTGCTGTTTGGTCAGCATTAGAGGAGCACCGTAGCTGTAGTCATTCTTTGGTGTATGCCGAGGATATTCTCTTTCTTGGCATATTGAATCAAATACCTGAAAAGCCTGTTGGGTTCTCTCCCTGGAGCACTTATAAAGGCAGAATTTATCCCTTCCCCCATTCTCTTATCTACTTTGTCAGTTTCACTGCCAACTCCTGCATAATGTAGTCAAATTACGTGTTAGAAATTCAACCCTGGTTTCCTGGGTGATCGTACAATGCCACTACTTAGTATTCCTAGTCACATAGCTACAATTTCGTCATGCTCTTAATCTATATATATCTTCATGATAGAAAACCAGACTTTTTTTTTTTTTTTTTTGAAACAGAGTTTTGCTCTTTGTTGCCCAGGCTGGAGTGCAGTGGCAATATCTCAGCTCACTGCAACCTCTGCCTCCCGGGTTCAAGCGATTCTCCTGTTTCAGCCTTCGGAGTAGCTGGGATTATGGGCGCCCACCAGCATGCCTGGCTAATGTTTGTATTTTTAGTAGAGATAGGGTTTCCCCATGTTGGCCAGGCTGGTCTCGAACTCCTGACCTCAGGTGATCTGCCTGCCTCGGCCTCCCAAAGTGTTGGAATTACAGGCATGAGCTACTGTGCCAGGTCAGAAGCAGACATTTTTTTTTTTTTAAATAAGGCATGCATTAAGGTTTAAATGGACACAATGAAAAAATATATAGGAGTCCTTGAGCTCAGCAACAATACAGGACATTTTTGGTACTGAGACCTTGTGAAACTATCATATGGACTAATACTTCTTGGATTTTGTATTATTTTATACTACATGTTTTTTTTTGGTTAAATTCTGCAAACACAGAATTCTTTGCATTGTCTTGTAGTCCATTGTATGACAATTTTATTTTTAAAAAAGTTAGTTTAGATGTAAGGGGTATATGTGCAGGTTTGTTAAATGGATATATTGGGTAATGCTGAGGTTTGGGCTTCCAGGGAACCCATCACCAAAATAGTGAACATTGTACCCAAGAGATACTGTTTCAGCTTTTACCTCCCTCTCACTCTCTCCCCTTTGAGTCCTCAAAAACCAGTGACTACTTTTCTTTTGGTTTGCACAAACAGAGTGCATCCTTAGATTTTGGTAGTGTTATTGAGGTTCTTTGTTTTTACAGTGACTTCCAATGATCTACACAAAGCAAATGTCATGAACTACAGCATCTCTGTCTCAAAGTGGCTAGATTTCTTTGACTTAAACCAGGAAATTCAAGCTCTACCTACTGGTTGCTAGGATTTTCTGTTAAAAATAATTGCCTATTAGTTTACGTACTAGACGTATGAGAAGTTTAAACTGGTGGTAAAAATTAAGATTAAGGGTTTTTTTTATGTGTATATTTTGTATTGGTTTACTTTTCTTTCTTTACCTTTTTTTTTTTTTTTTGACAGTATAAAGGAGCCATATTCTTTAAATTCTGAACTCGTCATATTTTAGCTGTGTTACCTTGGTCAAATAATTTGTTCTGACCCTCTGTTCCTTTATTTAAAAAATGATGAGAATAATCTTACAAACCGTTGTAAACATTAAATAAAATATTTTATGAGAATTTAGTTTGTAAAGTATAAAACATTTGTGTAAAATGCATGTTATTTTTATATTTTTCATGAACATTGATTATTTGGGAGCCCAATTGTTACTCATTATTCTTATTTTCTTCTCCCAAACAGATTTGTACCAATTTCTTGGATTTTTTGTATTAATACTTTGTGAAACTTTGTCAAATTTAATTGGCTTGGTAAATTATGATGTTTGCTTTTGCATGTACATTGTATACATTTCAAATGTTACTTTAGAGAGTATGCCACATATTTTTCTTTAAGGACACAGAGCTGTTCGTTTTTGTGTGTTTTTTTCTTCTGTAAGTACTAAAAAGTGTCAGCAAAGCTGTTTTTTGTGTTTTTTTCTTCTGTAGGTATTAAAAAGTGTCAGCAAAGCTGCATTGAATAACAGACATCATAAGAGGGGATATTTTCCACCTCTATAATGAAGAAAAGCAGGAGTGTGATGACAGTGACAGCTGATGATGTAAGTTCCAAAAGGTCCTGATCATGTTTGGTTTGTCCAATAAAGAGGTTACTGGATAATTCTATTCAAATGGCAGATGGGGGTGTTTAACACACCACTCTGTAACTAGGTGTTTCTATAACATGGGAATAGCCAGCAGCTGGACCTGGCATTCTGTGAGTTGGACAGCAGGAAAGATGCCCTCTTTGCATCTTGGAGATGCGCTGAGTTTTACTTTTATGGTTTTCAATGACAGAACCACCAATCTCTAGTCTATGCCCATATCCTCACTCTCAGATAATTACACTTTCCACACTGCTTACATTATCAGTTCTCTGATAACTTTCTTCCACACTTTCACCCATGTATGGCTAACCCTTGAAAGTCACTTCCTATGGTGGGGTCTTTGACAACTACTCCTAAGAAGCTTGTGATATACACATCCCCTAGGACTTTGCTACTCAAGTGTGGTCCTTGGATCAGCAGCATTTACATAACCTGGGTGTTTATTGAGAATGCAGAATCTCAGGCCACACCTCAGACCTACAAATCAGACTATATTCTAATGGGATACCAGGATAAATAGACATGTACTTTATTTGAAAAACCCCGCTCTAAATCATCTGAAGAAGTCTGTAAACTATCTTTTATAGCTTTGGATCTTGGTCGTTAATTATCTCTTTGCTTTCAATTAACCAGTTCTCCATTAGTGTGTCTTTAATTGTCTCATCTTTACTCAATTACTGTTTGTAATTGAGTTAAAAATTATGATCCACTGATCAGATATGTGAAAGGAAAGAAGGGAGGGAAGAAGAAAAGACAAGTTAATTTTCCTTGCTTTCTGTAATAACTCATCTTGTTAAGCTCCTGTTTCATAGATGCTCACCCCATGAACCCTGTGGTCCCTTTGTCTCATCCTGCAGCAAAGCCTTTGGCAGGAATGTTGGAACTAATTCTCAGCTTCCTTCTGTGTTTCTGTAACACCCACAATGCAGAGGGAGAGTTAGGTGTGCTATTTAGGTTCTTGCTTTTAAAATACCCTTCTTTTCCATTGCCATTTCTATTCTTTTGTGTCAAAGAACATAGTTAATGTGTTCTGTTCTGTCACTTGTGGCAGCATTTACTTCTTTTTTTTCTCCCTTCTGAGCTCCTGGACCAGAAAGGCAATTCCCTTGAGTTACAGTCTAAGATCTCAGTAACAACTTTGCTGATGATATCTAAAAGAAAGTTTATGGAATTTAGAAAACTTTTTTTCTTAAAAAAAAAAAAAAAGCTTGGGATTGTCCCTTAATACTATTTGTATACTGTGTGCTCCAGTATTTTGCTTTTTGGAAGAATAACACTGAGCAATGCATTCCATCTATAAAAGATGGACAAACAATTAATTCTTTCTCATTGCATCCAGGATAATAATCCTGATCCTCCATGAGGGAATGGTGGCAATATTCAAAAGGAGAAGAAGGTTGCCTGCAGGAAACATGTAATGAATATGAACATTAACCCCACCATACTGGATAAATATTACGTAGATTTACCCTGTCCACTATCGTAGCCACTAGCCACATGAGACTATTAAGCACTAATCTTAATGGAAATTTGCTGTAGCCATGAAATAGATCTTGGATTTTGAATATGCAGTACAATACAAAACATTTCATTAATAATTTTTTATAATATTATGTTACAATGGTCATATTTTGCATATGCAAGGTTATGTTAAATATGTTAGTAAAATAAGTTTTACCTGTTTCTTTTTACTTTTTTAATGTAGTACTAGAAAATTTAATATTATACATTTGGCTCTCATTTGTGGCTTGCCCTTTGTTTCTAGTGGACAGTGCTGACCTAGAACTTTTCATTGTGTAACTAAATCTTTCAAGTAGAGTGAAGATAGACTGAATACTTCACATAGAATCACTTCCTTCACAAAAGCAACATAGCAGATTTTATATTTTCTATACCATGCCCTTGAAGTAAGTTTCACCCTTAAAACAGACATGTTATTATATTCTTATTTATTTCAACTTAGCAAATTTTATTCAGTGATTTAAATATATACCTAATTATTATTTTAATACCTATTGTGTGCTAAACACTGTTCTAGGTTCTAGAGATTCAGCAAGAAATAACATAACGTCCTTGTCCCCTTGGAGTTTACATTCCAGAAGGGAGGGCAGAAATCAATTCATAAATTATAAAATAATCCCAGCCATGATAAAAGCTATACAGAAAAACGAACTTGGTCAGGGGTACAAACAATGATTGGTTGGTGAGAATAGGGTATTTATGGGAGGACAATGTGAGGAGATGACATACTGGCAAAGATGACATGTGAGCAGTGAGGGAGTGAGCCTTGTGAAGATATAGGGAAAGAAGATTTCTGAACGCAGAGGCCCTTACTGTATGCAAGGCATGGGTCTGTGGAAATACACACATGAATGTGCTGTGTCTCCTGCCTTTATATACTTGCGGTACATAAATAAATTTAATAGGAGGCTTAATGCAATGTATGTATAGGAACAGTATACATTTAATGCTTTGGATTTGAAAAATGCATTCCAGAAGGGAGAGGTAAATTAAGTGCTATTGAAGTACTGAACACAAGCAATTAATTATGACTAAAGGGTTTACAAGATAGTTTACAGAGAAGGAAGTTACAGGTTTAGGGAAGAGCTGAAAAGGAGAAAATAGGTGAGATGTATCAAGAGATAAGCATATAAATGAGAAAAAGAGGGAGAAGGAGAATAGCTTATATATACATATGTATATATATATACACACACACATACACACTATAGTATATATATGAGTATACTCTAGTATAGTTTAGTATATATGTATGTATATATATATATCATATATTTTACATTACATGTATATATATGGTCTATATATAGTATTATAACCTAAGGACAAATATTCCAGTTATAGTTTTGCATTTCTAATCACAGAAATTATATACACAAGTATATTAGAAGATTGTTTCAAAGAAGGGAAATAGGCAGTAAGAGCAATAATAATTACCTCCAACAAACTAGTCTTGTAATTGATGGTGACGGTCTACAATAAAATCACGTTTTTTCAAAGAAAAAATTACTTTTATTATTGTCTCTTGTAGTATCATGACATTTAGCCTCAATGGACACTCTGAGTGTCATTTGCTGCTTTCCATGATTTCGATTTCTGATTTCATAAGGCTTGAAAAATTCTATCCTGTGGTCCAAATTGAATGTGTACCGAAGCACAGTAGGAAACCTTAAAAATACCTTCTTCCATTTTCTCACTCTGAGTTTAACCAGAAGAATTTGAAAAGTAGAGAACGCTTCAAAAATGACTGAAATAGACAAAACAAAAGAGAAATAACAACAGCAACAAAACCTTGGCTACTTAAGCACCAGTATTTCTCATCTGGACATTTCAGTGGTCCCAACTTGCATGGTTTTGATATGGGGATATGACAAAGAGCTCAGTCCTTTGGTGTCCCCTTCCCCTCCTCTCTGCAAACTTATACTTAGGTGCAGGATTTCTTACTACCTTTTTCTCTGTGGCAACCTTTTGAAATTTTATTGTCAAGAATACTGACTTTTAAACAAACAGTTATTCAGGAACATGAGGATAATCCAAAACTAGATTGTTTCCTTAGGGATTGTTCATATTAACAGGTGAATTTTGGAAAGTATGATGCATTTTAAAAGTTGTGATTTCCAGAGGTAACATTCAAATTAATGTTTCTTTCCCTAAAATCTTTGAAAATCTAGAAAGAGAAGTTCAAGATCACAAATCAATAATTGAGAATTGACTAAATTAAATTTTACTTTGAGGTTTTTAGTAATTTTAAGGTAGTGGTATATAAATTATGGGTATGAATTATAGGATATAATTATTATTAATTATGAATAAATCTGCATGAGTTAACTAGTGTTTATAAAACAATATTAAGTTTTCATCTTGATTTTAATTTCTGAAAGCTATTTCATCATGTTCTTACTTTGTGGAAGTGCATTTAATGTTAACTGAGGTCTTCTGGAACAAATCTTTTTAACTCAAAGAATGACTTCAAATTTGAAAATTCAAGCTTGTTTGCAAGTTAGTGTGGGAGATACTTTATGATAGGCATGACTTTGTTATTTTTCAAATAACAAGTACCAAATAAGTACCCATTAAGGTCACTTACTACAATTAAATCTGGTTGGTAATCTCTTTTTTTTAAAGGAGAACAATACCTAATAATCATATTAGAAGGCTAGGATGGTTGGTGGTTTAGCTACATGATATCCTTATTTCTGTTCTTTGGTACAGTGTTTCTTACATGAGAGGTAAAGTATACAGTCAAGTGTAGGAAATCGGTCAGACAAGATTTTACTTTCCAGATAAACAATGCTTTCTTTTTACATGCATCTTCGGAACTAGACTGATTTACAGTTAGAATTTCCAGCCTTCAGTTTGTTCTTAAATCTCTTCAGAAAGGTTTTAGATATTTTGTCTCCTAAAGTAGTTTGTAAGTTTTAAAAATAAACATATATATTAGTGTTTCCTTTCAGTCTCTAATTTACACACACACACACACACACACACACTATACAGTAAGTGCTAGGCCTACAATGGATGTAATATAATAACTAGTTACTAAACAGTGAAACATTCATGCATTCCAGAATGTTTCAAACTCTGAAAAATTTTAAATTGTTGTCTTCTTCCTGATACTGAATTATGGTTCTACTGAAATTCAAATAATTAGTATTTGAAAACTGTAAGTCAAGCACAAGAAAATATAATGATATCCCATTTTCTGGCATGGAGGGTGAGCCTCCTGAAAATTGTCAAGCCTGTTCTTTCCCAGATTTCTATTATCAAAATATGTCTTGCATGGATCAGATAAATGTAAATCACTAGATTCTGTGTTCTATGAGAAAAGATCCTATTCCACTTTTTGCTGTTGTATCCTTCTTAAACAGTACAGTGCAAAATAATAATAGATGTATGTCAAATGTTTGTTGAATTAACCCAGCTAGTTACTTAAACTTGAGTTAATTATTCTTGTATGAACTAGGATAGGGGCTGTGGGGTGGAGGAGTGAAGGGTAAAGAACTTTGTTTAAACTTTTGGAGGTCTAGTCTCAGGATCTCCTAACTCTAGTCTGAAGGGCTAATGGGAAGTACCTGTTTTTAGGGCCACAGTGTAATTTTCAGGTGAGAAATTTAGCCTGATGCTAGGACTTCATTATTCCTTGCTAGATAAGTGTGGATGATGAAAATTGTAACTTTTAAACCTTAAGTCGCTATCAGTGGCCATTGCTGGGCTGTAACATTTTCTGTCTTTCAGCTGGTATGAACGGTACACCAGGCAGAGGCTCATTTGGGGCTCCCACTCCCAACAATCTCAGAACCTATAGTAACCAAAAGATATGAGAAGAGTAAATAACTTGTATCATTGATTATAGCAGAATGTCTTTGTCTTCTCACAAAGGATATGATTTATGTCAGCATTAGGGCATGTACTTGAACTATTCTGAGTTCTTATACAACTTGACCAAAAAATTATCACCAACTGTAAGAAGACCTTCCATAAGAACATAACAGTCACCTATAATTATCAACATTCAGCTGTCCTAAGATAAAAAATATTTTTACTTAAAAGACTGAACCGCTAGGAGCGGTGGCTCATGCCTGTAATCCCAGCACATTGGGAGGTAGAGGCAGGCAGATCACCTGAGGTTAAGTGTTCAAGATCAGCCTGGTCAACATGGTAAAACCCTGTCTCTACTAAAAATACAAAAACTACCCAGACGTGGTGGCACGTGTCTGTAGTCCTAGCTCCTTGGGAGGCTGAGGCAGGAGAATCGCTCAGACCCAGGAGATAGAGGTTGCAGTGAGTTGAGATTACTCTAGCCTGGGCGACAGAGTGAGACTTCATCTCAAAAAATAAATAAATATATAAAATAAAATATTGAATAAGAAGCTTTATATTTTCTCATAGTTTGTTCCCATAGTTGCAGAATAACATTGATTTCAAAAATATATTTTTAATTTTAGCAAATACCGTTTTAGCAAATTATGAAAAGAAATTAAACTAGAAAGAAAAGAAGGAGGCCTCCAATCCACGTGCTACAACTAGTAAACATTATCTGTATGCCTAAAGATCTCCAGGAATATGCAACTGATAAGTTTATTCTAAAAGCTGAGAATAGCCCCTTCTACTGTTTTCCCTTAAGCTTTTGACATCAATGTTAGATTCTAATTGTGAGATAATCAGGGCATCATAAGTGACAGCTTGATCATTTTAGTTTCTTGTTTCACTCCATTTAACATTTGAATTTCATTTTCTTTCTCTTCTTTTCTTTCTTTCCCTGTGGTTCCTCCAGAATGTTAAAGATTATTTTGAATGTAGCTTGAGTAAATCCTACAGTTCTTCCAGTAACACACTTGGGATTGACCTCTGGAGAGGGAGAAGGTGTTGCTCAGGAAACTTACAGTTACCACCACTGTCTCAAAGACAGAGTGAAAGGGCAAGGACTCCCGAGGGAGATGGTATTTCCAGGCCAACCACACTACCTTTGACAACGCTTCCAAGCATTGCTATTACAACTGTGAGCCAGGAGTGGTGAGTAGCCTCAAAATCAAATGTCAATTCTAAATTTTATTTTCCAATTTCTCCAAATACAATTTCATGGTATTAAAATGTCAGTTTTTTGTGAAATAACTAAGATGATTGACATTTTGAGAATTTGTTTCTCTTTGGGAACAAAGATAAGGTCTTGTAAACAGTGGAGATATTTTCTAGTTCTTCAGAGTAGAAGAAACATGCTTCATTTAGAACTACTGAGGAAGAGATGAGATATATTTGCATTTATGTAAAGGAATAATAAAATTACAGCTTATCATCTAACTTTATAAAAAAGAGGTATACAGTGTGCATCAGTATTTTTTAAGTTAGAAAAACATTACATATGAGTTACTGTATGTATGTGATATTCTTATTGCCAAACTCTATACTTAGCTCTAGCTTTTTATTGTCATCTCACTTTATTTTAATCTCAGTTTGTGATTATCTATAAAATGAAACACTTCATTGTAAATCAAAAGAGCAATGAAAATTGTGCTATGAGAGTTGCTGCGACTGTTTTTCAGAGTCTATATTTGTGAAAGAGGCTATTTTAAACTAGTGTTGAAAAGTAATCATATAATCTTATAATTGTGGTTATTGTGCCATGACCAATTCAAATATGTGTTTTATTATTTATTTAATAATTAATACATTCTCACTTTTCTTTTCTGTTTTCCTACATAATTTTCAAATATTTTTCAAGAATGATTGGCTTACATATCATAGAGATTTATCATGAAAATGAAAAATATATTCTGTGTTTGATATGATTTTAAATTAATAATGTATTACTTTAAAAATCACTTTTTGTTTACGTAATTTATCAAGGCAAAAGGCTAAACATTAAATTATTGCACAACATTATTCTAGCAAATCATTAAAAATCTATGATTTTTGTGTTGCACCATGTACCTCTGCCACATGCTGAGCTCTCCAGGGCTGATGAGTAGCCCAGTATGCGCTCTTTGAATGATATACAGCATCTTGACATCCTTTAGTCAATGTTTACCTCACACACTGAGCATTATTAGATCACTAAAACTCCAGCTATCACAGTTAATAGCATCAAATATTTAATCAGATAATCTGTGTGATAGAGAAGCATGCTGAAACATTGTAAAGAAAATGGGTTAAAAATTTGAGAAGGACTGTCTTACGTCAGTTCAGCTGAATTAACATTATATAACAGTCATAGCCAATCATTGAGAATTAAAAAGGGGCATAGAGCTCCTTTACAGGGTACTCAATCACATGGCTTATGTGATTAGTCTTGATTATGCTTCTGTACAATTATGGATTTGGAGTCTTAAAGATTTTCAGATTTGTTTTTCAGCAAGTTGGCAGTGATACAATTCTACCAGTTGTTAAAATATTGAAATACTTTCATACCAGTTGGTAAATATGTGCTTTCCTGAGCTCTCTGATTGCCCCTTCTACTATCCCAGAGTATTCTCCAGAAGCCTCCAGAATTCCTCACAACCTAAAAACAAATTGGTGAAGACTGGCACAGAGGAGTCTGGTTTTGGTGGGTGTTGGTGCTGTATCTGTTGTTAGATATTTTGAATAACACATAGGAAAAAATGTACAGTGCCCTGTAAAGTTTGAGTTTATTAATTCCAGGACATTTTGGCAGTTTTAGAATTGTTCCTTCATTGGAAGTATCAAATATAGACTCTGCCATTTGGGGCACGCTTGTTTATCTTTCCTAGTTGAATGTTTTTATTTTTAAAAGAGAGCAATAATATTTACCTCATAGGCTATTGTGAGGCTCAAATTAGGTAATGTAAGATACTTGCTTAGTAAAATGCATACATTAGGTAATCAGCAAATGTTGGTTTTTATCCTCTTGATCATTATCCAATAAAGATTTTTTGAAGATTAGGCACCTTGTCTCAACTATTAGTAGCCTCATTCTGGGTGTCAGTATTTTAGAGTGAAGTAGAAAATTTAGCCATTATTCATGTTGTAGAGTCAGTGAGCACCACATATTAGTAATTCATTCATAATATGTCTATTTTATTTCAATTAACTGGGTACTTTTTAATGTATGAGAATATGCAGTTATCAACTCTAAATTTATTTATTTATTTTTTAATATAAGCAACTAAAAGCATTTGTAAACATCTCTTGAAAATCCAGCTTCCACTGTAATACTAATAGCTAAAGACTGGTGAAGGAATCTGATTGAAAAATGATTTGACTAGAAGTGAGGAAATTGGGTTCAAATTATCATCATTGCCATCAACTTGATAAAAGTTCATAGAGATGAGTACAGCTGGGGATTAAGTGACAGAAATAATTATACTTACCACTTAGAATACCAAGAATATGGAATCAATTTCCATGCCAAGACCGGGAATGAGCAAATGTTTTCTGTAAAGGACCAGATAGTAAATATTTTAAGTTTTATGAGCTCAACAGGCTCTGTCCTAACTACTCACCTTTGCTGTTATATTGTGAAAGGAGCCATAGCCAATGTGTAAACAAATAAATGTAGCTGTGTTCCAATAAAACTTTGTTTACAAAAACCGGCAGTAGGCTGGATTTGGCCTGCCAGAGTTTGCTGATCCCGACTAGTAAAGATCTCTAAGACATGATTTTAGGATTTGATAATTGCTTTTACAGTTATCCAGGACAAAAACTGACTTTGAGGTCCTGGCTGATGTGCTAAATAAGTCATAAGTATGGGACTATGTGTTCTAGATTACGCCATCAAAGACAGTGAAATAATTTAAATGAGTTCTATTGAAAAGTATTTCCCAAATTTATATAAAGTTTTATATAGAAATATTAATATGATTTTATGATATGTTTATTTGCAGAAAACTGGCCATAATTACAGACAAAAGGCCTGGAATATAACAACAGTGGTTTTATTTATCATGGAACAAGAAACAGTTAGAAAGGGTCAAGCCCTGTTTTATTGGGTGACCTCCATTCTCTAGCCTTTTAGATGAGTTTCTACTATAATACATTCTCCAAAACACAAATAAACGAACAACGGAGATGATAATACCTGCATTTCAGAGTTATGAGGAGAATTTAAGAAAAGGTTTACTATGCTTGTGGCACGGTCAATTGTTCTTAATGGTTATTTTGATTATTTTGTCATTTTTATTGCAATATTTAGACTGAGTAGCCAAAAATATAAATTTTCTATTATTGGAGGTTTTAGGCAACTTTACCTCCTGAGTTCTTGGAACCAACTTGGAAATATGATGAAATAATTCAGATATGAAAGCAAGATGTTATTTTTAGCATTGATAAAGTTGATATTGAAAAATGTAATTTATGCTGAGTGCGGTGGCTCAAGCCTGTAATCCCAGCACTTTGGGAGGCCGAGGTGGGCAGATCACGAGGTCAAGAGATTGAGACCATCATGGCCAACATTGTGAAACGTTGTTTCTACTAAAAATACAAAAAAAATTAGCTGGCTGTGATGATGTGTGCCTGTAGTCCTAGCTATTCTGGAGGCTGAGGCAGGAGAATCACTCGAACCCAGGAGGTGGAGGTTGCAGTAAGCCAAGATCGTGCCACTGTTGCCTGGCGACAGAGCGAGAATCCATCTCAAAAAAGAAAAAAGAAAAAAAATGTAATTTATGTCTGTGGACAATCAGGTTCCTAATACTGAACCCTATAATTACATAGATGCTAGATTTGAGCAGGATCCCCTCACCCTGAATACACAGATAAATAGAAGGCCTACTGCTACAAAATGTGTAGCATGGAGGATCTATAGAAATCCTACTTGTGAGAAAGTAGAAGGAAGCCCTGAATTGTACATGGCCAGTTTCTTCTTCTGAAAACACCAACAAAGATTAAATTATTCATTAACTCTGGGGAATAGCGAGTAAGGAGGCAAAAAGAGGCTGGAAATGTAATGCTGGTGCATTCTGGACACTTGCAAGGCATATCAAAGAGTGGTAAAACTATGTTCTTCCTTAACATTTCCCAATTTTAGAAATCTTTTCACCTTTAGTTTAGGGGCACATCAGGGATGCGGCTGTTCTTTACTGGAAGATATCAGGAATATAGCAGGACCGACTTACTACCACCTTTTTGAAGCTGTTCTCCCAATAGCAACCACTGCTCTTTTGAGTATTACCCCAACAAATAAATAAATAAAATCTGATTTCAAAGTTTCCTGCTCTCATAAACTGAAGTTAAGAGAAATTAAGTCCTGATTTTTCTCATTTTGTTAGCAGGACCTTGAAGCGTGGTGTAGAGGAAGGGATTCCTAAGCAGCTGCAGCCTAAGTCGTCTTCCACTGTAAAGGCTGTGGTTTCTTCAGGCCCATGTAAATTACATTAGTATAATGTCAAGTCCCTGATGGACTTCACTTTTTAAATAGTTACTGATCTACCAAATTTATCAGTGCAATACTGCGTGACCAAATTTAGAAAATAAGCCAATTCTGGACTTCGAATATCTATAGTTAATCTATAGCTTTAATCCTCTTACATGAGGATCTTAGAACACTACCCTTTCAAGCCCTTCCCTGTTTACAGTTTGTTTTTATGTATTTTAATTATCTATCTATATATATCTTACCTCATGATACATTAGCATTATTTTTTGCATTTACTATTTGACTTGGATTTTCTCAGATATTTACCAATATTTTTAGTTTTAATTCCTCTTCATATCTTAGACACTCTGCTGGGATTACTTGCCTTTTTGCCTGAAGTAAATTCTTTAGAATTCATTTCGGTGTATCTGAAAATGTCTTTATTTATTTCAACACTTTGAAACTATTTTTTCCCTGCTTTTTGTCTTCTGTTGTTACTATTAGGAAATCAGCTATCACTCTATTTTCTTATAGATAAACTTTCAATTTTTTTTTTGTCTCTGGATTTGGGCAGTTGAACTTCGATGTGCCTAAGGGTGGATTTCCTTTTATTTATCTTATATGGGATTTCCCAGACTTCTTGAATATGTAAATTTATATCTTCCTCATCAGATCTGGAATATTCTTTATGATTATCTCTTCAAATATTTTCAATGCCAATCTTTCTCCTCTGCTTTTGGACTTCGGATTAAATGTATTTTTTTTTAAACTTCTTTATCTTCCATTCCTCTTAAATTATTCCACATTTTTTTCTAATTTTGTCTTTCTGGGCTGCATTCTGATAATTGTTTCTAATCTGCTTCCAGTTTGCTAATTTTTTTAAAAACTATATCTCATTTGTTATTAAACCTATTATATTGGTACTTTTCATTATTGTATTTTTTATTTTAAAGTTTGCATTAATGTATTTAAAAACATACTAGATAATATTATGTGGTTTTCTTTTCCCTGCATGTATTCACTTTTAGTGCATAAGAAATAATTCTAAAATTTACTGGCTTAAAATAACTAACATTTTTTTTCTATGGCTCAGGAATCCAGTCGTGCCTTAGCTGTGTGCCTCTGACTGAGGGTCGCTCACAAGGCTAGAATCAAGTAATTGGCGAGTACTGTAGTCACGTACATGTGTGGAAAGTGGACAGATCTGCTTCCAACCTTCCCAACGTGGTTGTTGACTGGCTCAATTCCTGGCTGTGGTTGACTAAAAATACCAGTTCCTTGCCATATGGGTCTCATAAACCCATGTGAAGCCTATTTATGTAAGTTTGCTTTCTCCAGAGCAAGTGTTTGGAGAAAGAGAGACCAACAGAAAGTGAACAAAACAGCCATCAAAGTATATTTACAATCTTAGAAGTGACATCTCATCACTTTTGTATATTCTGTTCACTACGTCTTGCACATGTACAGGGGAGGGGATCCTGCAAAGGAATAAACAAGGAGGTGGAGATCATCAGAGATCAGTTTAGTGGCTGTATATTGCACTGCAGGTATTTTCAAACTTCTAGAAAGAGCAAGAATAGTTATTTTACCCTTTTGCTGATTTTAGTATCTAAAGTTTTTAGTGAGTCTGTTTCCTATTATCTGTGTTTCGTGATGGTTATTGGTCATGCTTTTGAAAAACTTTATTAAGAAAAATAGCTAATGCGTGCTGGGTTTAATATCTAGGTGACAAGTTGATAGATGCAGCAAACTGCCATGGCACACATTTACCTATGTAACAAACCTGCACATCCTGCAGAATTAAAAATTTTAAAAATTCCTTACTACTATTGAAAAAAACTTTATTAAAGTACAATCAGTGTGCAAGAAGGTATGCATATCATAAGAGGGCATGTTGATAAAATTTCACAATTTGGACATAACCACGAAACCAGGAACAAAATCAAGAAAATGTTACTAGCATCTCAGAAGCTCTTCTTGTGCGCCTCCCCCAACCCCTAGCTCCTGTCCCATCACTACCTCCTCCATACTTCTAACAGCATCTATTAGCGTTGTCTGTTTTGAACTTTACGTAACAGAATCACATACTATGTACTCTTCTGCGTTTGACTTATTTATTCCCCTCAACATGAGGTTTAAGAGGTGTGCTAATTTTTAAATTAGCACATTTAATTTATTTAAAAATTTATTGTGTGCTGCTCATTGTCATCGAAACATTATTTGTAGGCACAGTTTAGGGTATCAGAATAAGGTTCACTACAGGGAAATTGCATTTGATTCTACCAGGTCTGTAGGGGCATTGGGGCATTGGTAGATTGGTTAGAGGGTTTCTCAATCATCCAGCTGAAACATGTTTATAATCTGTTAAGGTCCACTGCCTTTGATTCCACACCCTCAGCACCTGGCCCTGCTTGGCTTATCACTGAGGCTAACCTCCGGCAGTCTCCTGGATGTAGAGTAGGGGCTAATTTTATTTCTATTTTACCTTTGCTTTGAGAAAATAGCCCTTTGAAATTCTGGTTTGATTTGGGAAGACTCTCCTTTTGAATGCCTCACCGTGGGCATGGCTGGGCTTTGATTAAGGTTTCCCCTTGACCCTCAAACTCATCAGACCAATGTTAACTTTTACTCTGTGTGGTAAATATCCTCAGGCCAAAACTAGCTTTGGTGTCCGTTATGTACCTTTGGTGAGAAACGTCCGCTTAGACTTTGGCTTGCTATTTCCTTAGTAACTTGATATTTCTTCATTAGCATCAAGAAAGTAGGATGATACTTTTCCTTATTTTTAAAGCAAAGGTTGTGTTGAGATAACCTTGTTAACAATATTACAGAAACCTTTCATAATTACTTCCTATGGAGATCTTAGGCCCTTTCATTCCACACTTGTTTTAGCTATAAAATTGCCTTTAGTACATTCTTTTTGTTGTTGTTTTGAGATGAAGTCTTGCTCTGTTGCCCAGGCTGGAGTGCAGTGTCACAGTCTCATCTCACTACAACCTCCGCCTCCTGGGTTCAAG
>PVKP010020707.1:0-40320 GCA_004027715.1 Plecturocebus donacophilus
TCTCCTTTCCCCCTCCCCTTCCCTTTCCCTCCCCTTCCCTTTTCAGTTGGGATCTTGCTCTGTCACCCAGGCTGGAAGACTGCAGTACAGTGGCATGATCATAGTTCACTGCAGCCTTGAACTGGGCTCAAGTGATCCTTCCACCTCAGCCTCCCAAGTAGCCGGGACTGCCGGCACACACCATCACCTGGTGAATTTTTTAGATATATATATATATATTTTTAGAGATGAGGCGCTTGCTGTGTTGCTCAGGCTAGTCTTGAACTCTTGAGCTCAAGTCATCCTCCCTCCCCAGCCCCTCAAGGAACTGGGATGACGGGGACAAGCCATCATGCCCAGTCCAGCACCTAATGCTTTCTAACTGTCACCTAATTAGGTCTATTAGAATTTGGGAATTATAGCAAGTGGTAAGATGTGTGAATGACGGTTACCTTTTATAAGCCACGTAATGGAGTTTTATCTCTTTGTTAAGGATTGGGGAGTGTATAGATCTGATGTTTACGACCTTCCTCCTGGGGTCTATCGAACTGTAAAAATGTATCCAAGAGATGTTGGAACCTGGTTATTTCATTGCCATGTTAGTCAGCACATTAGTGCTGGAATGGAAAGCACTTACACTGTACTTGAGAGAAAAGGTAAGATCCATTGGTCAAATTAATTAGAAGTGATATTTAAACAAATGTAGTGTTTATATAAGGATATTTAATGCATTGTACCTTACATAATGTGATGTGCCATTCATTCATTCATTCATTCAAAGATTACTATTTTGAGATGACCAAGATACTCTAGTTTTATTTTCTTTGTAGAACTTAGGTAACTTTTAATGATCTGACAAAAGATACTCTAGAGTTAAATGTAATTTCCAGATTCACATAAGACAGATATATAAGATGTAAACAGACAATTCATAGAAGATCAAAAACAAAAATATCCAAACTTGCTAATAATCAAATCACTTCAAAATCACATTTAAGCAAGAATAAGATACCTTTTTGAGCATATTTTGGCAAATATTTATCTCTTTTTAATGATAGCATCAACAACAGTGTGGTGAGATAGGGTGCATTGCGTATACTTGGTGGATGTGTAAATTGGTTCTGCAGATCTTGCAGGAATCTAAATTATGATCTCGATAGTTTGACTCAGTATTTCCACCTGGCATTTGATCTCAGAAAATTATCAACAATGCAGAAAAATATGTATCACCACATTATTTTATGCTAATGGAAAACTGAAAAAAATGATATACTGTAAATGTGTGTAAAAACTGCAATTTGTCATCTAAAATATCCAACTTTAAAAATCATGTCTTAAAATTTTTAATGTATAAATGCTTATAGTACTATATTGAGTGGCAAAAAAAGCAGTCTACAAAATAGTATCTGAAATATACATGAAGACTGAATAGAAATTTACTGAAATGTTGCTGATGGTTCTCTCTAGGCAATGAAATTATTAGTTAGGTTTATTAAGAAAATAATACACCTCACTAATAATCTGTTTCTTCCAAGGTTTCTGTAAAGTTTAAATTACTTTTAAAATTAGGAAAACTATTAAACATATGTATCATACACTATTTAAAATATACTATGCAGATCTTGAGTTATCTGAATATTTTCTCTGTGGGACTCCTTGCAGGGCTGTTGGAGCAGATCCTCTGAAACAGAGAAATGAGAGTCTATATGAACAGTTTCTCAGAATCTTCTCTCAATATCAGTACTACATTTGTCAACAAAACCAAAAACTGATTAGCCATCAATATAATTTTCACCTATAGCATTCTATTAATATCAATAATATCATTATTGATACAATTCCAATAATCATTATTCTTATTCCTATCAGTGATCACACACATTCTTAGTAAAAGAGACTTTGGTGTACTGTCCATGAAATAAATTCCCCATTGCTAACATTCATTCTTTGGGAAACTAGATTTTGCATTTCAAAGAAAATAAAGTCAAACTTGATTGAGTCTACAGGTCATCTGTTCCCACAGAAGGGTGACATTGATATTGCTATTAACCTAACAAGTAAACTTTTTGTGGCAAAAATGATAGTAATAATTTTAAGGATGTTTCCAAGACTAATATAAATTTTGAATTTATTCCTTAAATGTATATAATCATTTAGGTTTAATATTCTTAGAACTTCATGCTATTATACAACATTGTCAACTTTTGAAACTTCCTTTTCTACAGCATAAATATTTGATATAATATGAATATTGACAAGCTTACAAGCCAAGGTAAAGCTGCCAAACAAGGAAAACTCCAGGGACCAAGGAGTCTGGGAGGAACCAGCTAAAGACCTTGATGACAATGTACTAGGGAAAACTAGTTTGAAATTAAAGTTTTCTTAGTAAGTTTTGTGTGAGAGCTGCTTCTTACTTTCCTAAATTGACCCTGAAGTGGTGTCTGTATTGTGCCTGTAAGTAATGTAATAAAGCTTTTAACAAATGCAATGGGGGTAGGTAGGAGAGACAAAGAGAGCAAGAGTAAAGTCTTGCTCAGTTATAAAAAGCACCAAATGTATGCAGTCCAAGACTTTACCCTAGACTGCAATATTTGTAAACCTTCAAAAAATGAAATTCTCATAGTATGGATAAGCATTTAAATCAATCTTAAAATGTAAATCTATATATTATATTGTACCTTAGGATTGGAAAATGAAAGATTACAGAATACATAATTTTCAGTTTTCCAGAACCAAAAAAAAAGGAGGGGAGGACTAATCTCTGAGCTGGTACCTGACAATACTAACAAGTTAGGATGTGTTGTTCTATAAGCAACAGAAAACCTAGCTAAGAGAGAATTATCAGTGCTATTTGTCCTATATAACAAAAAAAGTTTGTAGATAGGTGGCTGCTAAGATTGGTTTACCTATATATTTTTTAAGACAGAGTCTCGCTCTGTTGCCCAGGCTGGAGTGCACTGGCACAATCTTGCCTCACTGTAATCTCCACCTCCCAGGTTCAAGCAGTTCTCCTGCCTAAGCCTCCGCAGTAGCTGGGATTACAGGCATGTACCACCACACCTGGCTAATTTTTGTATTTTTAGTAGAGACAGCGTTTCACCATGTTGGCCAGGCTGGTCTCAAACTCCTGGTCTCAAGTGATCCACCTGCCTCAACCTCCCAAAGTGCTGGGGTTATAGGCATGAGCCACCACACCCAGCTGGTTTAGCAATGTGATGATATGAGGGCCAGTGTCTTTAATTTCCTTGGCCTTTCCCTCATGATTGTTGCCTTATGATTGCAAAATGGTTGCTGCAGCTCCAGATATTACATTCACATTGAAGGCAGAGAAGATGGAAAAAGGGGGAGCATCAATCACATCTGAGGAGACACCAGCCAATTTCTGCCTTTGTCTTATTGGTCAAAAGCATTATTATCTAGCTACTCCTAACTGCAAGGGAAACTGAAAAAGAACTTTTGTAGCTTCTATCATGAAAGGAACAAGGGAGGCTGGGTTAGAAATGTCTTGTGGGTTGGCTAACAGCCTTTGCTTTAGACAATAAGTAAGAATATTTGAAATCAGAGATTGGTTATACAAAAGGGTTCAACTTTTTACTTTCTAACTTCTTAGCTGTGCAGGTGGTACATAAAAACCTAGAGTGTCAGTAAGCAAATTCCTGACATTATATCATTTCACTCCAAACTATTCCAGTATGTATCTCCAGCATAAAAGAACTTGAAAAGGTAATATAGTGGCTGGGTGCAGTGGCTCACGCCTGTAACCCCAACATTTTGGGAGGCTGAGGCAGACAGATCACAAGGTCAAGAGATCGAGACCAGCCTGGCCAACGTCGTGAAACCCTGTCTCTACTAAAAATACAAAAATTAGCTGGGCATGGTGGCGCACACCTGTAGTCCCAGCTATTCAGGAGGCTGAGTCAGGAGAATCACTTGAACCCAGGAGGCAGAGGTTGCAGTGAGCTGAGATCGCACCACTGCACTCTAGCCTGGTGACCGAGCAAGACTCCATCTCAAAAATAAATAAATAAGGAAAAGTAATATAGTAATAATGCTGCTATAACATCAGACAAAATTAGCAATAATACCTCATTATTTGATATTAAAACTATTAAGAAATTATAAAATATGTGTGCAACTAGCTCCCTCCATAGAAACACCCAAGTAAGAGACTTTTAAAAGTCTTGATAAAACTAGAACATTCTTTAAGAAATTGCAAAAGACATTGCCCAAATTTCGCCAAGAATAATGCTTAATTAACTAATTCATTTATTCATTTAAGAACACAGTTCCAAGCTTTGACTTAACAGTTGGGTGAAGTATGCTTTAGTAAATAGAGTTGAATGAAAGAATAGTAATCTGTATGAATTCTTAACAGGAGAGAGTCAAAGACTAAGAATATGTCCCTGGAATGTGTCACCTGCACAGCTGTTGGAAGGTGCTCTCATTCTAATAATGAGTACCCAGTATTTAGACAGAAATTATGTTAATGTTTTGAAATGTCAAAGAAAAAAGAAAAGAAATACGCTTTAAGAGTACCCTTTTGCAAAAGAGATCATGTCCCTGCAAAGGACATGATGGAACTGGAAGTCATTATCCTCAGCAAACTAAAGCAGGAACAGAAAACCAAACACTGCCTGTTCTCACTTACGAGTGGGAGCTGAACAGTAAGAATACACAGGCACAGGGAGGAGAAGGACACACACTGGGGCTGGGGCTAGGATTGGGTAGGGAGGAGGAAGAGCATTGGGAAAAACAGCGAATGCACACTGGGCATAATACCTAGATGATGGGTTGATAGGTAAAACAAACCACCATGGTACATGTTTATCTATGTAGCAAACCTGCACATCCTGCACATGTACCCGGAACTTAAAATAAAAATAAAAATTAATTAAAAAAAAAGAATATCTACTCTTCTGCTCAAATTCTATACTTACAAAGAAAACTATACTCCATAATATGATTTTCTGAGATCTACAAACAAAGATGGAATGTCCCTAAATTGAAAAAAAGACCAATAATATAAATTATGCCCATTACCCTTTAATTTTATGTGAATTATTTAACTTTATGAATGAATATTGATTTATTCTCCAAATTATTTACAATAAATCAGCCTCTTTAAACCCAGTCACCTGTAAGTAAACTGACAAAATGAAGGTTTAGAATCTACCAAGTCACGACCAGAACCCAGGCAAACGCCTTCCAGAGTGCAGAGAGACTGGGAAGCCCAGCCTGGGGCTACTTCAGTGCTTTCCCACATGGCCTTCTATGGCATGGTGTGTCTCCTGCTTCTGGGGGCCATCAGTAGCAGTAAGCTATTCTCTCAATGGCATTGGTCTCTCACAATTGTCACTCAATCATCTTTTGTAAATTAAGACACAGACATAAATCAGAGTGTTAAGAGTTATGCAGTGTATATAACCCTCACCTGGTGTCAAAGCAAGAGAAAATGGGCCAGGGGTGTTATCAGAGGAGAACGTTTCAAAAAAGTCATGCATTAAAGTTCTATGCAGTCAAAGTGGTCAATGAAGTTATTCCTTTAAAAGATGTTCTTTAATCTTTTAAAAAATATGTAATTATATTATTGTGGTTCTATTTCATTTTTAATAAATCACATGCTTTGATTTCTATAACAGTCAAGGTAATGAGAGAACAAGAATGAAGGATTAATCAAAATTCGTATGCCATTTTTTTTAAAGCCTCTTTCCCATAGTACTATTGCATGTTAAAGCTTTCGGTATGTTAGAGTCTGGGCTTTCTCTCTTCCCTTGGCTGGAACCATTTTACATCCCAGGAGCTGATGAGTAGGGCCATGACCCATTAACGGGCAGCCCAAGGGGGATGATGGCATGACTGAAGACCTATCTGAGAGATCATTTCCTAAACCATCATGACCTGACTGATAGGGGAGAATAGGATCAGCACTGCTCACACTGTGCTAGGGCAAGTCAGTGTACTCATTAGCAAAGTCTGTACGTGACCTCACTCACCTCTAAAATTCCAGAGTTACACAATTTCCTGTGAAAAAGAAAGCAGCATGGTTGTCCGTCCGATTGGTCATAGTCAGAATGACCTGCTATTTTATACTGAGAGTCTCCTGCTGTGACAAACTGAAGGACAGTTCTTGATGGTTTCCTGATAATTCTGCTGGCATGGAGTAGAGATTAAGAGCCAGTTCTCATGGGTCAACAAAAAATGAAACTAGAAGATACATACAGGAATAGCTGCAGTAAAGAGAGACTGCATCCTGCTAGACAGAAATAAACAGAAGGGATATTCTGTAAAGGAGGCTACTTCCTTGATGTTAGCCAGCCTCAGTCCCAGATTCGTGATTGCTAAATGCAGATAAGATTCACCCAGTCCAGAAATCCTTAAGACAACAACAACCACAAAAAAGTGGAAAATCATTAAAATTTCTGCTAAGTAACTGTACTCAGGTTACTAAGTCGTTAACTTAGACATATACTAGTTGTTTATAACAAAGATATACCCTGGGATTCTGAGGTAAAAACCTTTTGACAAGCACAACTAAGAGGACAGGCTGTTTGGCAGTCTAGTTTCCTCTTTCCTGCAATGCTCTAAGTTTCCTAGGCTGCTTCTGGTGCTCCTCTGCTCCTTCTTGTCTTACCCCAGGCTGTGCTGTTGTGGTGCATTTCTTGAGTGCAGAAAACTCTTAATTGCAACATTATCCAAAGTTCATTTTTAAGTACTATCTCTGGAATCACTGTAATGAGGTTTGCAGTGCAAAATGACTGCCAGTGGCTGAGTTTATTAGCTCCCAGTGGCTTTTCCCTCTTACTTAAATAGTCCGGAGGCTCAGAGAATTCTCCCCACTTCCTGCCACATGCCACATGTCTTGATGAGAAGAGTTACTACCACAAAACAGAACAGAAATATGGACTGCATGACCTTTCTTGCATTACACCATAAAATGTTCATAAGGGCACTGGTCACAGTGTTACTGTTTAACCATTTCATTTCACCACCAATATGAGGGGTGTGCTATGCATACATTCTGGAACCCTCAGCAACTATTTGAACAGGTTTGTTTGTTGGGTGGTTGGTTGGTACAATTTGCTGAAACAAGTGACTTTGGGCAAGGTTATTGTGCTCTGATCACTATCCTTCCATCCACAAGACTGAAGCTGAGTTTGAGCACTGAGTGAGAAAGGAAAAGCAAATGGCTGGGACAGTTGCAGGTTCACATAGTGGCTTCGTGCCAATTAGAAAAAAACTGCCCCCCTTTCCCATGCCCTGGGAGAATAAATGATTGAAAGATGCCCCCCGTCTGTGTGGACCATTAGGGGAAAAGCAGTTTCTTGCATGGCACAGGGTTTGGCTAGTGGCATCTGGGCAAGATTTTAGTCCCTTGCTGGTCCTCTCATCGACATGAGGGCACAATTGTTCAAGGCAGTCCTAGAAGAAGGCCTTGGAGCATCCCAGACACCATGATTCAGTTTTCTGTATCAGGTCATTTAGTAAAGATTATTACCAGGTGGTAAGAGAAGCTCCTTCACTGTCTGCCTTAATATGGATCATTTCAATTAACCTGAGATTTTTTGGATAAGGAAACTGAGGCTGAGCTGAAGCATCTTATTTAAGGTCATGTGGTAGCATGAGTTTGATCTTCACCCTGCTGTTTTCCCTGGTACTCATTATTCTCCTTCTCTGATTTATTTTTCTCCATGGCACTTACTACTAATATTGTGTATTTCATTTTCCATTATTATACTGTCAGTTTTCCCCAAGTAGAACATTCCATGATGGTAGGTGTTTTATTTATTGCTGTATTCCCAGTGCCTAGAACAGAACTTGGCACACGATGAGGCTCTTTTGATAATATTTTCTAAATGAATGAATTCTTCAAATATCAGGATGCTTTATTCTATACCAGCCTACTTCAACAAGTGGCTTTTTAGCAAATACACAACATTTGGAGATATTTGAGAGAAGAAAATTGTGCTAACACAAAGTGTCAACTGTTACCAGGATTTTCTTCAGCTAAAAAAAAAAGCCACTTCGTACCTTTAGACATATACTTCCTAACTAAAAACAAGATTTTAATAAAAAGCCTCCCACCTTAAATTCATGTCCACTTCAAAGAGAGAAATTTCAGTCTAATAATAAACTGGGGTACTTTCTATTTAGACCAGTCTTTGCCTCGGAAGACAGGGTTAGTTATGATTGGTTCTTTGATGACTAAAACAAAATTAAAATTATCAGCCCGTGCTAGTCTCTTCTAGTTATTTGCGTATAGCAATACAGAATGATCTGGTAAAGATTTTATGCAGATGTGGTCCAAGATCATAAAACAATAGATAAATTCTTCCAAATAAAATTCTTATTTTTGTTTACTTAAATTTTGCATGCTAGATATCATGTTTCATATCATAAAGCTGCAATTAATCATTTGTTAGACTTTTAAAAATAGTCATGTACCACATAATAATGTTTCAGTGAATGACAAACTGCATATGTGATGGTGGTCCCATAAGATTATAATCACCATATTTTTACTGTACCTTTTCTATGTTTATATATATATAGATACACAAATATCATTGTGTTACAATTGTCTACAGTATTCAGCATAGTTATATACTGTACAGGTTTGTAGCCTAAGAGCAATAGGTTATACGATACAGCCTAGATATATAGTAGGCTGTATCATCTAGCTTTGTGTAAGTACACTCTATGATAGTCACACAATAATGAAAGAGCCTAACAACGCATTTCTCAGAATGTACCCCTGCATTAAGAATGACTGTACTAAAAAGCTACATGTTTTGATTCATTTTACATAATCCTTATCCTGATTTATTGAAAGTGCACTGTTTGCAGGATACTGTGCTGTGACATATTGTCAGAGGAACAAAGGGAGCATTTAGATATGTTCTCTGCCCTCCTGGAATTTACACGATGAATAGAAAAAGGTGCAGAGTTATGCACACGCTAAGGCCTCCAACAATAACTGTTGACTTTTTATTTTCAGTCAAAGAAACCTGGCAATGAAGAACTGGTTTTTTGGTGGTTTACGAGAACTTAACTGAATTGGAAAATATTTGCTTTAATGAAACAATTTACTCTTGTGCAACACTAAATTGTGTCAATCAAGCAAATAAGGAAGAAAATCTTATTTATAAAATTGCCTGCTCCTGATTTTACTTCACTGCTTCTCCGGCTCCAAGAAGGGGGAAGAAAAATGAAGATTTTGATACTTGGTATTTTTCTGTTTTTATATAGTACCCCAGCCTGGGCGAAAGAAAAGCATTATTACATTGGAATTATTGAAACGACTTGGAATTATGCCTCTGACCACGAGGAAAAGAAACTTATTTCTGTTGACACGTAAGTCACTATTTTTATTGTTTATAGACCAAAATTTAAAATTATTTTTAAAAAATGGATCCAATAAGATGAAATCTTTTTAAAATTTTTTATATGCAGAAACTGCAAAATGTAGGCTTCAAACCTAGGACACTTAAATCAATCTCCTTATATTCTGGTATATTTTTTATTTGGGGGACTGCCCTGCTTCTTCCCCATTATTCCTGGGGTTCTGTGTTCATCTCTTATTATCTCCCATGGCCGTTACTGCATCTCTGATTAGGATTCAGTCTTTTTGTCTGTTTATGCAGAAGTTCTTTAAACAGTGACTGTATAAAATGTTATATTTATTACACCATTTAATGGTTATTCATGGTAGGGCTAAAATTTTTTTAAGTCTTTCAAAAACATCACTTATAGAAATAAAATACAATTTTAGCAAATATGATTCTGCCTGATATTTATTTAGACACTTTGGACAGTTAAGTAGGTTAATCTTTCACAGCTTCAGAGCTCTAATTTGTAAAACAAGGAGGATAATAAGCATAGCTCATAGGGTTGTTTAAAGAGTGGGTGCATGTAAAGCTCTTAGGACAATGCTTGGCACATAAGTGCACAAAAATATCAGATGCTTATTATGATGGTCCTCAAAAAGCTCCATGTAACTTAAATGTCTTCGTATTTTAGTTGTAAAATCCCCTATTGAAAGCAATATTGACTACACAGAAAAACAAAAAAGCTTACTTCTCCATGAAGTATTTTGTTATGGAAGTTTATCTATACTGAGGTCTTCACCTTTAATAATGTCAATTAAACATTAACCACCAAATGGGAACTTGGAATTCAAAATCAATATTCACTATATTAAAATGTATTTCAGTGGAAATAAAACACAAACAAGCCCAATGACCGTCAGCTGCTAAGATTGTATTTTTAAAAAATAGCTAAATAAGGATGCCAAAGTTTATAATTTTTGGATCTTATTGATGAGTATATACTATTGTGTTTAATGTTAAGTAAAGTTGAAATTTTTCACCATAAAAATAAATGCATAACTGCTAATAATATCCAATTATTATATTATTAATTTAATAATATACAGTAAGGAAAGTTTCTGACCTGAAGATAACTGATTGTAAGTAAAACTAGCATATCTTGCAATTATTTCTTTTTTAACATGCTTTTAAGATGGTATTATCTTCTTAGGAATATGACATATTTTTACAGCTTCACCAGAAACATTATTTTGCATGGATTCAGTATTTTCTTGATTAAATATAATATAAATTATACATGGTTTTTATTTCCAAAGAAAAAGACACATTAAAAAAATAAAAATACCATCCTTCTCCATGCCCCCACCCACCACTATTCTGCCATTGTTCATGGTCAGACATCAAATCAGCTTTATCAGGCATAAACTAAGTGCAAGACATTGCCCTGACTATGCTTCAATAAAAAAAAATCTTTAATTCTAGAAATCAGGGAGTAGAAGAGTGAAGGAGTTTGTTTAGAATTTGGTGAATGGGGGAAGAAGAAATTTCCTTTGTTTTTAATTACTCCTGTGGCCTGTCTGTGCCAGGGAAGCTATACAATGAGTATAAGCTTGTTTACCCCACTGTGACTGTATTAGTCTCTTTCTATGCTTCTAATAGAGACATAACCTAGACTGGGTAATTTACAAAGAAAAAGAGGTTTAATGAACTTACAATTCCACATGCCTGGGGAGGCCTCACAATCATGGTGGAAGGCAAAGGAGGAGCAAAGGCATGTCTTACATTCCAGCAGGCAAGAGAGAGCTTGCACAGGAGAACTCCCCTTTAAAAAGCCATCAGGTCTCATGAGACTTACTCACTACCAAAAGAACATGATGGGGGAAACTGCCTCCATGATTCAATTGTTTCCGCCTAGCCCCACCCTTGACATGTGGGGATTATTATAATCCAAGGTGAGATTTGGGTGGGGACACAGCCAAATCATATCATTCCATCCCTGGACCCTCTCAAATCTCATGTTCTCACATTTGAAAACCAATCATGCCTTCCCAACAGTTCCCCAAAGTCTTAACTCATTTCAGCATTAACTCAAAAGTCCACAGTCCAAAGTGTCATCTGAAACAAGGCAAGTCTCTTCCACCTATGAGCCTGTAAAATCAAAAGCAAGTTAGTTATTTCCTAGATACAATGGGGTATAGGCATTGGTAAATACAACTGTTCCAAATTGGAGAAATTGCCCAAAACAAAGGGGCTATAGCCATGCAAGTCCTAAATCCAACAGGGCAGTCAAATCTTAAAGTTCCAAAATTATCTCCTTTGACTCCATGTCTCATGTCCAGGTCACACTGATGCAAGAGGTGGGCTCCCACAGCCTTGGGAAGCTCTGCCCCTGTGGCTTTGCAGAGTACAGCCCCACTCCCAGCTGCTTTCACAGGGTGCTCTTAGTATCTGTGGCTTTTCTAGGTGCATGGTGCAAGCTATCAGTGGATCTACCATTCTGAAGTCTGGAGGATGGTGGCCCTCTTCTCATAGCTCCACTAGGCAGTGTCCTAGTGGGGATTCTATGTGTGGACTCCAGTCCCACATTTCCATTCTACACTGCCCTAGTAGAGGTTCTCCATGAGGGCCCTGTCCCTGCAGCAAAATTTGCCTGGACATCCAGGTGTTTCCATACATCCTCTGAAATCTAGGTGGAGGTTCCCAAACTTTAATTCTTGACTTCTGTGCACCCGCAGGCTCGACACCATATGGAGGCTGCCAAGGCTTGGGGCTTGCACCCTCTGAAGCCATGGCCCATGCTGCACCTTGGCCCCTTTTAGCCATGGCTGGAGCAGCTGGGACACAGGGCACCAAGTCTCTAGGCTGCATAGAGCAGGGGGAGACTGGGTCCAGCCCAGAAGACCATTTTTCCCTCTTAGGCCTCCAGGCCTGTGACAGGAGGGGTTACCTTGAAAGTCTCTGAAACATGACCAGGAGACATTTTCTCCATTGTCTTGGTAATTCCCAGTCTGCTCCTTGTTACTTATGCAAATTTCTTCAGACAGCTTGAGTTTCTCCTCAGAAAATGTTTCTTTTTTTTCTATCACATCGTCAGACTGCAAATTTTCCAAACTTTTATGAATGCTTTGCCACTTAGAAATTTCTTCTGCCAGATAGCCCAAATCATCTCTCTCAAGTTCAACATTTCACATATCTCTAGGGCAGGGGCAAAAAGCTGCCAGTCTCTTTGCTAAAGCACAGCAAGAGTCACCTTTGCTCCAGTTCCTAACAAGTTCCTCATCTCCCTCTGAGAACATATCAGCCTGGACTTTATTGTCCATATCACTATCAGCATTTTGGTCAAAGCCATTCAACAAGTCTCTAGGAAGTTCCAGACTTTCCCACATCTTCCTGTCTTCTGTGCCCTCCAAGTCTCTAGGAAGTTCCAAACTTTCCCACATTTTCCTGTCTTCTGAGCCCTGCAAACTATTCCAACCTCTGCCTGCTATCCAATTCCAAAGTCACTTTCATATTTTCAGGTACCTTTACAGCAGTTCCCCACGCCAGGTACCAATTTACTGTATTAATCTGTTCTTATGCTGCTAATAAAAACACACTCAGACTGGGTAATTTTTAAAGACAAAGAGGTTTAATGGACTCATAGTTCCACATGGCTGGGAAGACCTCACAGTCATGGCAGAAGGCAAAGGAGGAGCAAAGGCACATCTTATATGGCAGCAGGCAAGAGAGAGCTTGTGCAGGGGAACTCCCATTTATAAAACCATCAGATCTCATGAGACTTACTCACTACCATGAGAACAGTATGGGGGAAATCACTCTCCTGATTCAATTATCTTCACCTGGCCCCACCCTTGACATGTACAGATTATTACAACTCAAGGTGAGATTTGGGTGGGAACACAGCCAAACCATATCAGTTACTTAAAAGGTATACTTAATAGTGATACTTAAGGATCTTTAAAAGGAAAAATGGAGCATCTTCTAGTTGCAAAGTCCATCTTTCTTTTTGTCATTGTTCTGTGGCTTTAACATCTCAATTGGCTTCAACAATATGCTACAGTTGTGAAAACTCTAGGTGGGACTGCTTGCTCTGTGATTTTTTTCCCCCATATATCTGAACACTGAAGTTTGAATATAGCTTCAACAATTTTGCCAACAGTATGCTAAACTTTTTGCATAGATGTGTGCAGATAGCAACTTTCTGGTCCCTTCTTTGTCCCAGATTTGCAGCATGTTGATCCCAGTCAGTGCAGGATGATGGAGTATCACAAGACATGGTTGGTACCCCTTATTGTGTGATGATTAAAAAGGAGAGAAAATAAACAGGCTGCTGAATAAGATGTGAAAGAGTGTAATATGAGTTTTGTGTAATGAATTGAGTTTAAGCTGAATGTTGACCTTGAAGGTCTGGGATGATGAGCTGGAAAATATGCATTGAGATGATAGGAACTGGTGCTTGGTAACTAGTACCTAGAATATAGGAGACACTAAATAAATATTTGTGAATAAGTTTAAATTAAACAAAAGATACATAGGAAGATAGAAGAAATCATAGACTGTATTGTAAAAGCTTTTTCTTGCTCCCCATGTGGAGAGATTCATGCTATAGAACAAATCAGGCAACAGAATAAAATAGAAAAGTCACTTTAGAGGATTATATGCAGGGCTAGTGCAACTGAAAACACTGGCAGATATTAAGAGAGAAAAATGTATATGTTTCAAGGGATACTAGGAAAATAGAGTTTATTTCTCTGGTATTAATGCGAATAATATTTTTTTCTAAAAGGGTGAAGTGGAAAATAATTTTCTTATACTCAGTACTGCCATTTACTTGGGTTAGTGCCTTATCTGTCACTTCAACACATCAATAAATAGTTAAAGACTTCGTAAGATATAATTCCTGATCCTAAGTTATATATATTCAAATAAAAATAAATGACACAATGTAGAAACAATAGTAAACACAATAGCATGTTCTGGGCCCATAGTAGGCATTACTTCATTATTTATTGAATTAATTGACTATATAATAGCAAAAATTATATACTTCTGTTATCTTCAGATTACTTTTTTTTCTGATGAACTCTAGAAAGCGGGAAATAAGTGAAAAATTTTTTAAGCATAAGAACAGTCATCCCAAAACTCTTACAAACATTGTTACTGGGATTTCATTCCACTGTAGGTTTCCAAAACAAATGGTACAGTAAAGATGTCACTATAAACAGGCCCAATGACCAAGAAGAAATAACAGCTAAAATCCTGACCAAAAAACTAGCCAACAAAGAACATTCTACCCTATGGTAATCATAGTTATTATAATTATGATCTTGAGTGATCAGAATATAATAAGTGTTCATTTCACTATTATTATCAAAAAGTTGCCTTTTTTCCAATATATCCTCTGTTTAGAAAAACAAGAAAGCAAATACAATATTTTTAAAGAAAAATCTTGCACTAAAGGCCTTCCTTTTACCCCTATTAAAAGAAAACTTGGGCATATTGACATTTTAACAAGTTTATTCAAGCCTTCAGCCACATCAGTTGGGTGCCCTAAGACAACAAGCAGTTCAGTCAGTGCTCCTCTGGGTAGGGAGGAAACTTTTATAAGGTATCTCAGAAGAAAGACTAAGAAATAGATGTTAAACTGGTTAAAGTGGAGCTACTCCCTAGTTAGAGGTTAGTTGGTGGCTTCTGATTGATAAAGTCTCTAGTTACAGATTAGAAGTTTCGTTTCACGGTTTATTACACTGAATTGGGTTTTGGTTTGTTTAGGTAGGAACCCAAGGCACTGAAGCTGTCTCAGCCTAATGGCCTCCCAATTTATTAACATTAATTCAAAAATGATTTTTAAATTTTTTAATGATTCTTAAATAGATACAATTACTAGCTAACATTTTCTGGAAAATTTACTTTAGATGACTCATTCTCTGAGGTTGCAAATAAAAAATAGCAAGCAATAAGCCCGGGCATGATGGCTCATGCTTATAATCCCAGCACTTTGGGAGGCTGAGGCGTGCAGATCACAAGGTCAAGAGATCAAGATCATCCTGGCCAACTTGGTGAAATCCCATCTCTACTAAAATATTTTTTTTTAAAATAGCTGGGCATCGTGGCATGCGCCTGTAGTCCCAGCTACTTAGGAGGCTGAGGCAGGAGAATCACTTGAACATGTAGGCAGAGGTGCAGTGAGCAGAGATCACACCACTGCACTCCAGCTTGGCAACAGAGTGAGACTCCGTTCCCCCTCAAAAAGAAAAATATTAGTTGGGCGTGGTGGCATGTGCCAGTAGTCCCAGCTACTTGGGAGGCTGAGGCAGAAGAGTTACTTGAATTTGGGAAGCAGAGGTTGTAATGAGTCAAGATCATGCCATTGCACTCTAGCCTGGGCAACAAAGTAAGACTCTATCTCAAAAAAAAAAGAAAAAAAAATAGCAAGCAATAGCTAGTGCAGTATAAACATTTCACACAAGACAGCTTGTATGAAAGAGCTAATTAAGTGACTAACATTTCACACTTACCAAGCTCCATTTATTATCACAGTTTCTGTTTCTCCTGAGAACACAAACGAAAGAAAATTCATCACTAGGTACTGCATTCATGTTGTGCCAGTGGAGGAAGGCTAGTTAGAACCGGCAAATCACTTGAATTTGTATTACATATACCTACGTTGAGTCTCTGCCAACTTCTTGCACTAGTTAATTTTTGACTGTTTTCCTAATGACTCTTGTTTAAGGTAGGCAGCATTTCTAAAGTGGCCCCTAAAAGATATCCTATCCCAAATCTCCAAAACCTGTTAACAGAAAGAGACACCCAAATGATTTATATTTTAGTCAGTGAGGTTATTTGGAGATTCCACACACTGAAGCTGACTTGAAGATGAAAGAGGCCACCTAGGAAAGCATAAAGGTGACCTTAAGAAACTGGGAGAGGCTCCTTGCCCATAGCCAGCAAGCAAACAGGGATTTTAATCCCATGACCCCATTGAACTGAATTCTGGCAATAACCCAAATGAGCTAGACAGATTATTCCACAGAGCCTCAAGCAAGCACTCAGCCCAGCTTGATTTCAGCTTGATGATGCCTGGAGCAGAGAACTCAGCCACAATTCTGACCCATAGAATTGTGAGATTATAAATGGGTGCTGTTTTAACCTACTTTGTGATAATTTGTCATGCAACAAAAATAATAATAATGATAATAATAATATATTATGTCTCAATTAATGAAGTCAAAAATCCAGAAATTTTTCACCTATAATATCCAAGTTTTGGGAACCATGTCTAAACATAAACTAAGATCGCTTGAGTGAATTCTAAATTTAAGGGAGAGAACAGAATTATTAATATCTTAATAAAGCAATATTAAAAATTAATTATCCTACTATTAAAAACTCATTTCTGGGTCTAAGACTCCAGAAATTATAGGAGTTGGCTTTTCTTTTTTTTAAGCCCCTTTCTAAAAATAAGGGGCTTAAAAACAGGGAATGTGATTACTGGAGGGGAGATACGTGTACTGTAATGAGTAGAAAAGAACATATTACAATTGCCAACAGGACGAACTACAATTAAATGTGAATTATTTGGTTCAAAGAACAGCTATAATAGACTCTTGTGGCTGAATAACTGACTGGCAAACTTCCTGCAAGCTTCCAGTAACTGGCCCTTTGTCCCCAAGCTGTGCTGTCGAAATTAAATAGCCCCTAATGACCTTTTAATGTTTATTTGGAGACAAAGCATAAACAAATAGACTTCTCCCAAAGTGTCCCACGGTGTAAAATATTTTCCAATTTGGTTAAGACAGTGTTTTTCCACAATAAAAGGCAAGATGCAAAAAAGTTTATATTTTGCAACGTATTTAAAAGGAATTTCAAATGTTGAAATACCTAGATATGTTTTACCTTCAGATCAATAATCTTAAAAGCATTTTTTCACTCCCCAGAAAAATCTTTACCTAGCAAAATTAGTTATAAAGCCTAGGCAATGTAGGTCTTGGTCTTGGTATTAGGTATCGGTTTACGGCAATGCTCCTCCTTTTTTAGGAAATGATTAATACAGGAGCATTTCAATGCAATAAAAGCATTTTGACAAAGCCTGCTTATCAAAATGGATGTGATGTATGTCAAAGTGTATGTACATTCAGAAAATATAAACATACATTTTATTTAAATGAAGATTTAAGAATTCGAAGGCTAACTTTTAACTTTGGCCTATGTAAGATGTGTATCAATAGGACATGGTAAAGAACAGAATAAATGTCTCCAAATATTATCAAATTTATCTCTCAGAAATAAAAGTATGTTTAGACCCTTAAGAAAATTTAGCCTGGGCTTAGATAAGTCTCTGTGAGATCGGGCCAGGGTTCTGGTGAGACCAGAGTGGAATCGTACTTTTGTACTATAGACTTTGCAGCTGCAGTTGTGTACCTAAGAGTGAAATAAGTTGTTCACCTAAGAGTGAAATAGCGCTCTTGTTGACCTCCTCTCAGTCATATGGACTAAATGACTCTGCTTTTAATCTCAGTGGTCTTCCATGTAACAATTTTGCTGTTGTTAAGGCATATATTTATTAAGACTTTTTCTGTGCACTCCTTGCTGTGGGTTTAGGGGCAGAGTTCACACTTGTGTTTTGCCCTTTTCCCATGCCTACCTGTGCCCATGAAGTCTCTCTTAGCCTTCCCAATCTTTTCCTATTTTGCTTTAACAAATTGGGAAATGGTAACAAACAATTAGAAGATAAACACAAATAGGAAAAATGAGGGTATACCCGTGGTTTTGCTGCTCCATATAGGCTGCAAATAATGACACTTTATTTTTCTAACTTCTAGCTTAGCCCTCCCACCAGGTTGGGGGACAGGCAAGGAAACATCATCTCAGTCATTTTTTTAGTGAATAATTTTATCTTCTTTGGGAATCCATTTTTATACAATCCAGGAAAACTGGCATCCCCGGGTATTGGTATATGGTAGTGACTAGGAGGAAATACTCACCACAGAAACTCCTTGATCAATCCAGAGAATGGTGGCTCTTATTTCCAACACCTGCTCACTCTGCCCAAACTCAGCCACCAGGACCATTGCCAACCAGCCATGCTACTGGCCCCAGCACTCAGGCTTAATCTTTATAGTCACCACCAGCCAAACTCCTGCCATCACCAGGTGTGACCTGGAAACAGAGCTTTCTACGTTTCTATCTCATGATATTAGGAATCCCACTGCCTCTGGGATTGAGCAGCTCTCTTAATCTTCAACCTTGAAGCCTCTTCAACACAGGTTACCCAGGGGCCCAGAGCAGCCTGTCTCATCCAAACACACCAGTGTGTTGGTTAATAATGCAGATGCCTGAGCCCTGCCCTCAGACCCACAGAATCAGAATCAGTGGAGTTGTGCCCAGGAATTTGCATTTCCCCAAGTTCATCAGTAGATTCTTGTGCATATTCAAACTTAAGAAACACCAGGCCTTTTGAAAAACCACGTCTTTAAATTCTGTAGCAGTGAAAGTCCAGCGTTCTCAGACAAGCTCTGCTCTTTGTCTTAGAAGGGAAAGAAAAATATATCTCACTCTTACCAATGAGCTGAGGAAACAAGACAAAATTTATTCCTCAGTCAGGTTACTAAACCTCACAAGTGTTGAGTAGAAAACAGTAAAGTATCAAAGATAACTAAGATGAAAGGAGGCAAAACACATACACACACACACACACACACACACACACACACGATGATGAGCAGGTTTTATTCAAATGGAAGAGACCTTGGTTGTGGAGGGGCTTGCCAAAGGCTAGAATTTAAGTGGGTCCTGCCAAATGGCTACATGATACTGCCCACGAATAGATCCCACTGGGCTATACACAGCCTTCGGTTAAGGTTGATAACACAAGAAATTGGTTCAAATCAAATTTACTTTCATTCCATCTTTTCTTTTCCAGGTTACTATTTACTTCACTGGCATTTTTAAGAAAGTTTTAAGCAACTATTAATGGGCATTCACTAGAATACAAACATTCAGTGCTAAGTATCTATACTAGGGAGGGATTAAAAAACCCAGGGATAATTTAAATTCAAAAGTAATTTAAAAACCACACACATTGCATACATCAACAACTCTAGCTCTGATTTAGTGCTGTTAAAAGAAATTAAAAAGAATTAATTTAGTTTCATTAATTTTACTTTAAGGAAAAAAATTATATATATATGTATGTATATACATATACATACATACTTTGAAGTCTCAAGTATCCAGATTGATTAATTGTAAACTCAAATTTTTCCAGGAGCTGAGAGGTAGAAGTGAAAAAAGTTCTTAATTAACTGCTTTATTTTAATATTTCAGTTTAATTTTATATTCTATTCCATTGTATAATATCTCTGAGTTTTAACATAAAAATCATGGACAAAATACTTCAGTAAGATGCACTATATTTCTATGATGCCTTTACAGACGGTTCTCTGACATATACCTGATATGGAAAGCCTCACATAATTAAAATCACAGGGCTAACTGCCAGCTCTCATCTTCAAATTTGGAGGCATCCCCACAACAGGCAAACATTTAATGTGATGTGGTCATTAATTTCTCTAATTATAATGTTACTAAAGTATAATTATTATGTCATCCCTAGAAATGATGACTTCTGATAGAGTTGTCTTCTTTTGCTTTGCAGGGAACATTCCAATATCTATCTTCAAAATGGCCCAGATAGAATTGGGAAAGTATATAAGAAGGCCATTTATCTTCAGTACACAGATGAAACCTTTAGGACGACTATAGAAAAACCGCCCTGGCTCGGGTTTTTAGGCCCTATTATCAAAACTGAAACTGGAGATAAAGTTTATGTACACTTGAAAAACCTTGCCTCTAGGCCCTACACCTTTCATTCACATGGGATAACTTACTATAAGGAACATGAGGGTAAGTTCAGCTCATGTAGCTGGAATTTCCTCCTGCTTTTCAGTAGAAGTGCCTTTTAGCTTCTAAAATTGTGGACTTCTCTTCTGGATAAGACCTATAACTGCCATTTAGCTCTAAACTATTTTATTAATAGGTACTTTGTTTCCACATAATAATGGCACATTTTTCTTTGTTGTGCTGGTTTATGGAAAGTGTGAACGTGGCAGAATTTCTAGGTGGAATCAGTGAGAGTCAGAGAGAGCTGGAGCTTCCTTCCCAGTGTCCAATCCTTTCTGGCCAAATAGAATAAGAGAAACGGACAATGTGCATTAAAGCCTAGAAGAGGCAAAAATCCAGAGGGAAGAGAAAGAAGGATTCAAGATGTGGACTGCCTTATCTTTGAAGTTCCCACATGTGAACATACTGTGGCTGTTGTTACCTCCCATCCTAACTTTAGAAAAACTCTGCCCCAGCCAAGATGGCATAAGTAGTCTCATATGTCAGTCAAATCGTACATGTGCCTGGATGATTCAAGTCACAATGAGACACAGTTAATGAGACACAATTAACTGAAAAAGTCATTTGAATATAGACTTGGAAGCCTTGAAAATAGTACCTGAAAAACAAAGATAAGGTTTGGTGCCTGTGATCTCATTCTTAGTCCTTAACAATGATAATGAAAAAGGTGGTATTTTGTAATGATGAAAAGCAAGGGCTTTGAAATTAATAGACCAAGTTCTGAGTCCCAGCCTTGCCTTTGACTGGTTGAGTGAAATTATTTCAGTTTCAGTTTCCTCATGTATAAAATAGAGACAATGAGAATACACAGTAATAGCTCAATAAGTATCAGCTGTTATCATAAGCAAAAATGCTGAAGTCATGCTACAGTTCATTGAAATTGTAATGATCAAGCAGGGAAAATAATTTAAAATTAGATTTGATTATTAGCTGTCTTTTTAAAAAAGATATTGTTTTAGAAGGTGAATGTGTTGACTTTTTGTTGTTGTTGTTGTTTAGAGCTAAATCACATTCATGGCATAAAAGGCTGACTGCCATCCATTTCTTTTTAACGATTTCATGGCTGATTAGGGAATTAGCATTCACTTTAAAGGCATGATAATGGTACTGTGGTTTTGTTAAAAGAAAAAAAGAGTTCCTAACTTTCAGAGATACATACTCAAGTATTTGTGAATGGAATGATGCCTGAGATTTGCTTTAATGTAATTTGATGGTACTGGGATAATCGTGTGTGGGGGTACAGATGAAACAAGATTGACCTTCAGTCGATCATTGTTAAAGCTGGTTTGACGGGTACATGGAGGTTCAGCATATTCTTCTCTCAACCTTTGTGTATGTTTGGAAATTTCCAAAATTAGGAGTAGAAATTTGTTAAATTCTATAGTTACTTCATGGGCAAAAATCTGAGATCATATAAGAAGTTTTGAATTTAGAAGAGGGTAGCCATTTTGCTCAGACTTCCATACCATGACCCAAGTTCTTTACATTGCAAACAAAAAGTCACTATGGTCTCTGAAAACCCAATCAAATATAAAAAATAATAAAAATGTCTGTGAAGCTTCTCAACACCCTAGCCATTAGCCTCTCATTTTCCTGTGTCCAAATAGGATATCACATCCCCAAGGATCACATAGTAGATGTTTAATAAATGTTTGCTGAATGAATTAATGGACTATCTTTCTCTCATTTAAGTTCAAACACATTCACTTTGTACCTTCATTGCATGTTGCTTCCTAGGGGCCATCTACCCTGATAACACCACAGATTTTCAAAGAGCAGACGACAAAGTATTTCCAGGAGAGCAGTATACATACATCTTGCTTGCCACTGAAGAACAAAGTCCTGGTGAGGGAGATGGCAATTGCGTGACTAGGATTTACCATTCCCACATTGATGCTCCTAAAGATATTGCCTCAGGACTCATTGGACCTTTAATAATCTGTAAAAAAGGTACATTTTCTCATTATTGCACTCACTATACTACCAAAAGATAGGGGCAGGCAGTTTGTCTTTTAAAAATGAGTCAAGTCTTCTGTGTTGAGATAAAGTAGGCAAGGTAGAGAGGTGGTGAGTAGAAAAACAGGAAGGGAAGAGCCAGGCACGACTAAGAGAAGAAGGGATAAATGGAACAAGCATTCACATGGGGAAAATGCCAATGAAGCTAAGCTGAAAGAAATATATTCTCCCCCGGGATCAGTTTGCTGTGTCTAACTTCCAACAGTGGTGCTAAAGAGGATATGACTTTACCAAATGTGACTCCCAAAAAGGCACTCCATGGTGATAGATCTGTAGTTACTCATGTTACATTGGTAAATATATCATAGTATTTATTTCTAACATTGTGAAAAAGACAACGTGTCTCAAGAGCCTGAAATATAATTCTAATTTGAACAATAGTTACCTGTAAAGACTTGTCTCAGCATGTGGCTATATGCACCAGGAAATAGACACACAACTTTGAATTCCAATCTTTCCATTTGCCAAAAAGCATTTAACAGTTATGTGGTCAGTCAATATCCAGATACAGGAGTATCTTCCAAGCACTAGACACTGAACATAAAATTCCCTGAGTGTTTCTGTCTGTAAAACAGGAGTGACTGGTCCAGACTTGGGGTTTATTAGAAAAAATAAATACTAAAATTTAAAAAAACTATAAATCACCTGAAAACATAAATCAAAATGAATGCTAAAAGTTTAGTCCTACTAAAACAGTAATTTTAACTCCAGATTCTCTAGACAAAGAAAAAGAAAAAAACATCGACCGAGAATTTGTGGTGATGTTTTCTGTGGTGGATGAAAATCTCAGCTGGTACCTAGAAGACAACATTAAAACCTACTGCTTAGAACCAGAGAAAGTTGACAAAGACAATGAAGACTTCCAGGAGAGTAACAGAATGTATTGTAAGATTACAGAAGACATGTTAACTTTACTTTTTTTCCCCTTGATCCACTAATTCTGCTAAGCTTATTCCCTCACTCACATAAGTAAGTAGTGTGTATTAGTCTGTGGTCCTTATAACAAAGCATATTGGATGTGCAATTTGATATTTGGCTAAGTAAGTTACACTAAAAGCTCTCAGCCAGGTAAATCCAGATATACCAAACTCGTTCCCAAACTGGTAAGGATAAAACAGCAATTATGGTTTAATGAGTATGTGTGTGATATTTATATATTTATTTATCCACTAGACTCATTCCAAAAATTATTTGAGGCAGCCTAAAATTATTAAACTAAATGCTTAAAACTATACTTATATTTTAAAGTAGAGTTTAAATTATACTTATATTTTAAACTAACTATATTTAAGAAAATGGTTCAAACCACGAGCCCTGAAAGGTCTTCATTTTGTATACTGTGTGGCCTCACTGGACCCCTTAGTCTGCATCATTTTCTTCTACGTTTCAGGTCACTTTACTTTTCTGGAAATGCCTTTTCTACAGTTTAGACTTTTTCTTAATTCTCAGACACAAAATAATGAGCTTAGTAAGATTATCTATGTCATAATTTGCATGAGAAACAGAATCCCTTAACAACAACTAAACCAATAAGTACAGATTTTTTTATCCATTTGTGTTTAACTTCTTCAAAATAACCTGCACTCAGAAACTGAGAGCACAAAAATAACTATACTACCAAAGTAATAAACCAATGAACAAAGTACAGATTTTGTTTCCAACTTTTACTTACATCTAGGTGGAAGGTCATCTTTCCATACTTTAATCCTTTGTTGTGTACTAACAAAAATAGATGTTATAAAAACATAGTCCAAATTCTAGCCTGAGCAGATTGGGTTTGGTTCCAGTGTCACATATGGTGCACTCAGGATTCTTCTCAGAACTAATTTCCACCTGGGAAATGTTTAGGCCCACCCAGTTTGATCAATGACCGTAAGTTTTCTTTTCTTTTCTTTTCTTTTCTTTTCTTTTCTTTTCTTTTCTTTTCTTTTCTTTTCTTTCTTTCTTTTCTCTTCTCTTCTCTTCTTTTTTCTTTTCTTTTCTTTCTTTTTTGAGATGGAATCTTGCTCTGTCGCCCAGGCTGGAGTGCAATGGCACAATCTCTGATCACTGCAACATCTGCCTCCTGGGTTCAAGCAATTCTTCTGTCTCAGACTCCCAAGTAGCTGGGACTACAGGCATCTGCCACCATGCCCAGCTAATTTTTTGTATTTTTAGTAGAGATGGGGTTTCACCATGTTGGCCAGGCTGATCTCGACCTCCCGACCTCTCGACCTTGTGATCCACCCGCCTCGGCCTCCCAAAGTGCTGGGATTACAGGTGTGAGCCACTGCGCCCAGCCAATGATTGTAGGTTTCTTCCGAGGGTTTTAGGCCACCTTGCATATAAATTTTTAGGTCTTGGTGGCTCTTTTCCTGCTGTCCTATCTTTTTTCCCTCCTTCATATCTTTTCCAATCTTAAAAATTTTGTCTTGCAATCTTTAGAAAAAGCTATTCTTATGTTCTTTTTACAAAAGAAATTTATGGTAGAAAATTGGAAAATTTCTGATAAGCAAAAAAAAATATATAAAATATCCATACTACTATTACTAACATGATCAATAACTGAATACTAAATAATCTTAAATCTTTTTTCTACTATGTATGTGTTTTGTTTATTTGTGTGTGTATATATGCAACATCTGTATTTACACACACACACACAAACACACACAATGTGTACAGTTTACAACAAAGACAGCAAATAGGTTTTATCTACAGTATTGTGTTCATCTGTTAATATGGTATTGATAAGAATCCTCAGGCTGATTCAGTTTCAAAATGAAAGGGTGCTGTGATTGATTAGCAATGTCTGACACGGGTATGGGAGGGAGGAATACCAGCATGTGTGCAAGATATTTTCCATTCCAAATTGATTCTATTTATATAGAGGTAACTCTCACTATTTCAAGCATTAATGACTATTAGTCACAAACTCTGCTCTTGGCTTACAGCTGTGAATGGATACACTTTTGGAAGTCTCCCAGGACTCTCCATGTGTGTTGAAGACAGAGTGAAATGGTACCTTTTTGGTATGGGTAATGAAATTGATGTGCATGCAGCTTTCTTTCATGGGCAAGCATTGACCAACAAAAACTACCGTATTGACACAATCAACCTCTTTCCTGCTACCCTGTTTGATGCTTTTATGGTGGCTCAGAACCCTGGAGAATGGATGCTCAGCTGTCAGAATCTAAACCATCTGAAAGGTAGGATATCTTTACCTGAAGTTAGCTGTCAACTGAAAGAGGTGATGGCTGAGAATCAGAATCTAAAAGCTAAATATCTTTGAAATAATCTGAGGTTTGAACTGGCATCTTAGTTTTATTCCTATGATGGTGTATGTAATAATGTAATAAAAAAGACTGTAAGACAGGAATATTATAAAGTAATGAGATCTGAAAATAAATTAGTTTTTGGAAAAGAACAACTGGTCCTGAAAGTATAATACTGTATATATTTACTCAGCTTTATAAAATATACAGTATTATAAAATACAGAAAAACTGTATGTTGCACTGGAAAGTACCCTGTTTTTTGACTTATTTCCATCAAGTATAACCAACTTTGTTCTTTATTTGAGCCTGGCCATCTTTTAGTTTAATTCAATAAATCCTTCCTTTATCTCTTTAACTTAGGCAATAAAAACATTCCTTGTTCTTGAAAAATATTAGTTTTTAATATTGGTTTACTGAAGGAAATTAAGTTTAACATAGGAGCTTGGATATTTTACTTTGACGAAAGCAAATATGATTGCTTTTGTCAAATATGCTCTGAGCCACAGAAGGCCCCGCACAGCAGATGCACAACCATCTTGTACAAGAGAGCAATAATACATGCTCATTCGGTTCCTCCTCCTCCACCCAATGTAACCCTTTAAAATATGTCAAAGCCCCTCTTCTCTGTTTAGCTATAAATTTGTTCTTTATCTCTCATCAAAAGAACTACCAAGTGAAACCCCACAGAAACTGGTACCATATTTTGAAAACACATATGCCTAATATCTCTGTGCTGTATGTACATAAAAAGCAAAGTATGTCTGTTTTAAATGTGAGTTTTCCATCACTAATTTGTTTACAGCTGTTTGCCCTAGTTTATAGTACTGTTTATCTGTTCCTCCAGTTTCCACTTGTCATCTCATGAGCAGTGTTTACAGGGCAATAGGAGACAGAAACATTGGCTCCATTAATCGATGCCTCTTTCTGTTTCATTTCAGCTGGTTTGCAAGCCTTTTTCCAGGTCCAGGAGTGTAACAAGTCTTCATCAAAGGATAATACCCCTAGTAACCATGTTAGACACTACTACATTGCCGCTGAGGAAATCATCTGGAACTATGCTCCCTCTGGTATAGACATCTTCACCAAAGAAAACTTAACAGCACCTGGAAGGTAATTCACAAAAAAGAGTACTATTTCAAAATATGCTCTTCCCCACATGAAAGAACCACAAAAGGCTATTTCAGAAATTAAAATTTTAATTGGCATCTGAAATTTAGTATTTAGACTGCTAAATATTTATTAAGGTATTTGGTGTAAGAGTCTGAGCTTGAGAACTATGAGTTTTGAGTTCATCAAAAAAGATGGGTTCAAAAGTTATCAAATGCTTGACAAAGTCCTAAGAAAACATTGGATACAATTAGATAAATCAATTAATATGCTTTTCATTTAGAAAATGTAGCATTGTACAATTCAGCAGCATTAAGTACATTTTCAGTGCTGTACAGCCATCACCACTATCCATTTCCAGAACTTTTTTTTCATCACTCCAAATAGAAACTCTGAACCCTTTAAAGAATAACCACTTTCTTCCACTCTGTCTCCACCTCCGATAAACTCAATTCCACTTTCTGTCTCTATGAGTTTTCCTATTCTAGGCAACTCATACAAGTGGAATCATACAATATTGATCCTTCTGTGTCTTTTATATCACTTAGCATAATGTTTTAAGATTTGTGCATGTTGTAGCATGCATACAAATTCCACTCCTCTTTAAGGCTGAATAATACTTCATTGTATATATGTGCCACATTTTGTTTATTCATTCATTTTTTCATAAACATTCGGGTTGTTTCCACCTTTTGGCTATTGTGAATAATGTCATTATGAACAATTGTTATACAAATATCACTGTTCAAGTCTATGCTGTTAATTCTTTTGCATATGCAGCTAGAAGTGGAATTGCTGGACCATATGGTAATTCTAGTTTTAATTTTTTTTTTTTATTGCATTTTAGGTTTTGGGGTACATGTGAAGAACATACAATATTGTTGCATAGGTACACACGTGGCAGTGTAATTTGTTGCCTTCCTCCCCTTCACCTATATCTGGCATTTCTCCCCATGCTATCTCCCCGCAACTCCCCACCCCCCTCTAGTTTTAATTTTTTTGGGAACCACATTACTGTTTTTCATAACAACTGTACCATCTTGCAAGTGCATCAGCAACGTACAGGGGTTCCAATTTCTTCACATTTTCATCAACACTTGTTATTTTCTATTTTTTTTTTAATAATGGCCATCCTAATGAGCATGAGATCATGTTTCATAGTGGTTTTGATTTGCATTTTCTTAATGACTAGTAGTGTTAAGGATCTTTTCATGTACATCTTGGTCATTTGTATATCTTCATCAGAGAAATGCCTATTTAAGTCCTTCAGCCATTTTTGAAGTAGGGATTTTTGTTGTTGTTGTTGACTTGTAGGAGTTCTTTATATATTTAGGATGTTAATTCCTTATCAAATATTTGCAAATATTTTCTGGCACTCTATAGGTTGTCTTTTACTCTCTTGATAGTGTCCTTTGATGTACAGAAGTGACTCTTTGTACATGTCTGAATGACTTCCACAGCCTCCCAGCCATCTGTCTTCCTTTCCTACTATCAATTTTTTACAAAGCAGTATTGTGATCTTTCAAAAATGTCAATGAGATGATGCCACTCCCCTGCTCCACTCATATATCACTTCCTCAGAGAAGCCCTGTTTGCCATCCATATTAAAAATATCCTCCTTGGAAAGGTTAAGTAATTCATCCAACATCACACAATAAATGGATAGCTAGGCCTTGCTCAGCCCAGACCTGTGACTCCTGAAGCAGAGATGTAAGTCACAGGCTATACTGACACCTACATGTGATTACTCCCAAAGCTGCATCTCCAGCTCAGAAGGCTCTTGTGATTTCTGATTGGCATTTCAAACTTCTCAGTGACAGCCCTCCTTGGATGAGGCTGTTCACACTTCTCTCCCCATCAAATACTGCCTCATTTTATAGTAACTTTCTCCAAAAGCTATCAACTTCTGTCCATCTTCTTTGTCAATACCTATGAAATCATCTCTGCCTCTCACTGAAATTAGAAAACCAGGCTCCTGACTGGTTTCCCTACTGCAGTCTTGTATTTTCCAACACATTCTCCCAACAGCTGCCACAGGGATCCTCCTAAAATGCTAATCCCGAATGCTTAAGTCTTCCAAATGCTTCTCACTGCCCTGGGATGGAAGGCAGAAACCTCAACTGGATCCTCCTACCTATCTTCCATCTATCTAAGCCTCATTCATCACTCCTCTGCCATGCCCTGCATGCTATCCTTCTAGAAAATATGCTTATGCCATATTATCTAGAATATGGTATGCTCACTCTTTTCTCTCAGCCTTCTCACAGGCAGTTTTCTCTTTGTATACACCTACCCCCGTCTTCCCGCTACACACACAATTCATCTTGCTAACTCTACTTCCCCTTTAGTTCTAAGTACTTACTTCCTCTGGAACATCTTTGTGGCCTCTTCCCTGCACTTTCCCCGACCTCAAAGAAATGCTCCATAACACCCTGTGCTTATTGTACTGTATTATATGGATGGGTTCATAGCCTGTCTTCTCTGCCAGAGGTAAGGTCCGTGTAGACAGGGATGAGTCCACTTTGCTTGTGGTTAAGTCATCAACACATACCAGGATTCTCAGCAAAGAGCAGGTGTTCAATACATTTGTCAAATGAAAGAAATGGTGAATGAGGTGGCATTGTGCAAGTCAAATAAATACCTTTCTGAAATTTAATTTTTTCATTTGCAAAATACGGAGAATAGTACTGACTTTGTTGCAATGTCATGTAAGTTTCAGCTAATAAATAAAAGCTCCTGGCCAGGCGCAATGGCTCATGCCTGTAAACCCAGCACTTTGGGATGCCAAAGCAGCTGGATCACTTGGGGCCAGGAGTGCGAGACCAGCCTGGCCAACACAGTGAGCTGGTCAGAATTTTTCTCTTCATTTACCGTATGTGAATACCTGTTTTCTGTTCTATTTCAACCCCAGCATTAAACACTTTTCCCCCCTGGCAGTGACTCAAAGGTGTTTTTTGAACAAGGTCCCACAAGAATTGGAGGCTCTTATAAAAAGCTGGTTTATCGTGAGTACACAGATGCCTCCTTCACAAATCAAAAGGTGAGAGGCCCTGAAGAAGAGCATCTTGGCATCCTGGGTGAGTCCGTGCAGAATATATATGGCTGGTGTACTCTTCCCACGGTCTACACCAACCTCAGAAAGAATAGTAACTTCAGGACCTACTGCATGATTTCTATGTGTAAAGTGGGTGTGTGGAAGATAAAACAATAAAATGCAGCAGCTAATTACTTTTCCAAATGTAAATTATCAATAGTAATTTTTCATCATTAAAAGCCATGCTTACGGTAGGGAGTGGTAGCTCACGCCTATAATCCCAGCACTTTGGGGAGCCGAGGCGGGTGCATCACTTGAGGTCCGGAGTTTGAGACCAGCCTGGCCAACATGGTGAAACCTCATCTTTATTAAAAATATAAAAATTATCAGGGCATGATGGCATGCACCTGTAGTCCCAGCTACTCAGGAGGCTGAGGCAGGAGAATTGCTTGAAGCCAGGAGGCAGAGGTTAGAGTGAGCTGAGATCATCACTGCACTCTAGCCTGGCGACAGAGCAAGACTCTTAAAAAAAAAAAAAAAAGAAACAAAGAAAGAAAGAAAACCCATGCCATTAATGAGACCAGCCCAATTATCCTAGAGCCCTCTGCAGGCTGCCCCTAGCAGAGTCCAGAGACCTGTTCTTTCCGAGGCACTCAGGCAGAATAGCCCAGTGGGTGAGCAGAGTATGGATTCAGATTGTCTTGGCTCTTCACTATTTTTTCCCAGCGTTGATTTAGAGGTATAATACTTTTCAACAAGGTATTACAAGAACTGGAGGCTCTTATAAAAAGCTGTTTTTTGTGTGAGTACACAATGCATACATTAGCTGTGTGACTTTTGAAAGTTACTCAACTTGGCCAGGTGCAGTGGCTCATGCCTGTATTCCCAGCACTTTGGGAGTCCAAGGCAGGCAGGTCACTTAGGTCAGGAGTTCGAGACCAGCCCGGCCAACATGGCAAAAAGCTGTCTCTACTAAAAAAAAAAAAAATTAGCTGGGCACATAATCCCAGCTACTGGGGAGGCTGAGGCAGGAGAATTGCTTGCACCCAGGAGGCAGAGGTTGCAATGAGCTGAGATCGTGCCACTGCACTCCAGCTTGGGCCAATAGAGCGAGACTCCATCTCAAAAAAAAAAAGAAAGAAAAAAAAAAAAAGAATTCTTCATTATCTGTGTCTGTTCCCTTCTGTAAAATGGGAACAATAGTTACTATAGTTGGTATAGGGATTAAATGAATTAATACATATAAACACTCAGAAGAACAGATAGGAAGCTCTCGATTAATGTCATTTTGTATATTACATAAAATATTTATGTAAAATATATGTTTTATTCTATAATTGGTAATCATTAATTTTGGTCATGGAAAATCCAAAACAAACAGTGGTATCCTTCGCATCCAAAATAATTCAACTTACCTGCTTTGAGTGATCAAAGTTTATAGTATCTAACTCTTGGGACAAAGGACACACCTCTAGCCAAAGGAAGATTAGGCTGAGCAGTGTCAACATTCTGGATAGTTTTTGTAGATGTGTAAAGCTTACTGACTTGTACAAAAATGATAATCGATTTCATTAATCTGAAGTTGGACCAAAAAGCCCTTCCTTCCTTCAGACCTCAACATTTCAGATTGATTACGGACTTTTCAAAAACCAAGCTTTCCATTCACCACAAATAGGCATGTTGCTCCTGGTAGTTCTTGCCAAGGGACATAGTCAAAGAAGATAAGTGTCTTATACATTCTGCCTGTTATATACCAAGGACGGATAAAAATTCTCTCTTTATTCTCAGGTCCTGTCATTTGGGCAGAGGTGGGAGACATGATCAGAGTAACCTTCCATAACAAAGGGGCATATCCCCTCAGTATTGAGCCAGTTGGGGTGAGATTCAATAAGAACAACGAGGGCACATACTATTCCTCACATTACAACACCCAGAGTGGAAGTGAGTATGGCACTCTGTAACCAATCAACAATGTTTAATAACCCACTGTACTGGTCTCTTACAGTGTCCTGCAAAAACTGAAGGCAGGAACGCCCAAGGGAACTGTTCATCTATCATTTCTAGGCATCATGCCCGGAAACAAATAAGCCCCTTCTCCTACCTCCAGTTGGTTTATGGAATTTTGTCCTGCCTTAATTGGATGATTATTGACAATGCTGATAGTAATTTACTTGGGTTGCATCAATTATACATTTCTGGAATATTCTGGGTGATTTTAATTTTTAAAAAAGTTCTTATAAGAAGAATATTCGATGTTCACTTTAGAATATTTGAAAACATAGAAAAGTGGAGCCAAAATATTGTCCATAGTTCTATAAATAATCACTATGATATTGTTATATAATTCTTCCACTTTCATCTATATACATATAATATATATTTTAAATGTGGTTAATATCATAGCACATGTTATTTTAATTTCATAATCAGTTCTATTAGCATTATAAGGGTTTTATAAACATAATTTTAACGATACAAAATATTTCATCATGTGGATGTTTTTGACTACTTTTACATATCAAGGATGACCAGTGAAGACTAGACCTTGCTATTACCTGCAGTACGACTGTGGGCAGGTTATTCAATCTTTCTGGACTCAGTTCTCTCAGGCATAAATTTGAGAGATTTAAATAGGATCATCTGCAAAGTTCCTTTCAGTTCTACAATTATTTTCAGTTCCATTTTATTCAATAGAAAATGCATTGATTACACTGTATTGCCAGGCATTGGTCTAGCCGATAGAAATACAGATATAGTGCTTGCCTTCAAGTAACTTAAGCTCTGTTCAAGAGAAATACACACAATATAACATGAAAGGTGCTAGGGACATTCCTGGAAGATGTGTGAGTACCAAGAGGGGAACCAATCCCAGGATGTTTAGAAGAGTCTATCTGGGGTGTGGTGCAGTGTCTCATGCCTGTAATCCCAGCACTTTGGGAGGCCGAGGTGGGCAGATCATGAGGTCAAGAGATCAAGACCATTCTAGCCAACATGGTGAAACCCCGTCTCTACTAAAACTACAAAAATTAGCTGTGTGTGCTGGCGTGTGCCTATGGTCCCAGCTACTTGGGAGGCTGAGACAGGAGAACTGATTGAACCTGGGAGGCGGAGGCTGCAGTGAGCCGAGATTGAGTCACTGAACTTTAGCCTGGCAACAGAGCGAGACTCCACCTCAAAAAAAAAAAAAATAAATAAATAAATAAAGTGTATCTGGATGCAATCACATGGGTCTGTCACCTGACACTAGAGCATAAGTGGGATTCTATTCTAATTTTTAACTAAGAACTCAGAAGTGGGCTATTCTAGACTAAACTTAGTCTACTTTGTGGCTGAGATGACCACATTAGAAAGCACACTTAGCCTCTCTAATGTGACCTTTCTCAGGTGTGCCTTCTTCAGCCTCCCGTGTGGCACCCACAGGAACATTCACCTATGAATGGGCTGTCCCTGAAGAAGTAGGACCCACTTATGCAGATCCTGTATGTCTAGCTAAGATGTATTATTCTGCTGTGGATCCCACTAAAGATATATTCACTGGGCTTATTGGGCCAATGAAAATATGCAAGAAAGGAAGTTTACATGCAAATGGGAGACAGGTAAGTCCAACTGGGGAAAAAAACACATGGAATGAACAATTGTTCAATCTCTTTGAAAATGATCATTTGACATAGAAATAGAAATATCTAATCTTATCATTATCTCCAAAATACTTCAGTATATACCTTTAAAAGATAAGGACTTCTTTAAAAATGCCCATAATTACCACACCTTTAAATAATAACCACACACATAGTAACTCTTTAAAGTTATCAAATAGCCAATCAACGTTCACATTTCCCCAAATGATTTATTAAGTCTGTTGTTTGAATCAGTATCCGAACAATTACACATATTACAATGAATTTATACGTTTCTTAAGATTGTTTACTTGAAATTTTTCTGTTGCTAGAGTCATCGGTCCTGTAGAAGTTTCCTATGTCTTGATTTTACTTATTTTATCCCTGCAGTATCATTTAACACAGGGGTCCCCAACCTCCACCCCCAACAAACACCCGTGGGCCACACAGCAGGAGGTGAGCCTGTTAGATGGTCTGTTAGGAATTGGGCTGAACAGCAGGAAGTGAGCAGCAGGCATTATCACCTGAGCTCACCTCCTGTCAAACCAGTGGCGGCGTTAGATTGTCATAGAGCGCAAACCTTAGTGTGAACTGTGCATGTGAGGGATCTAGGTTGCACGTTCCTTATCAGAATCTATGCCTGATGATCTGAGGTAGAATACTTTCATCCAGAAACCTCCCTGTCTCCTAGCGTTTTTGTAGAAAAATTGTCTTCCATGAAACCAGTCCCTGGTGCCAAAAATGTTGGGGATTGCTACAACATGTTTTGTTCTCTCTGCTTCTATTTCCTGTAACTAGTAGTTAGGTCTAAAAGTTTGATCTAATTCAGATTATTTTTTTTTTTATTTCAAGACTACTTCAAATATGGTACTGAGCACTTCTATCAGGGAGTGCTTAATTTATAGTTGTCCCTTAACTGGGGATGTTATCAGCTACTGATGATGGTTTCCTAGATTCATAAACTAATCAGGGTTGCATAATAGTAATATTCTAAGTCCATCTTTCTTTATTAGCTGGCATACTTCTCTACAAACAGAAACTTCTTAATGAATTATTTGGTTACCCTGAGGTACACAGGATATAGAAAGGGTATGACAAATACTTGATTCATTCCCTGTATTTACCAGTTTTCAAATTAACCACTCTCTAGTATTCTTCAAAGGCTTCTCAATAATGTTTTTCCTTTTAAGTAGCATGGTGCACTCGTACATTGAAGCATATTTGGTGTGTTACAATTCACTGCCATTATCCCTACTGATGTTCAAAGTATCCTTTTTGACACTGAAGGACTTGTTCAGGTTGACTCCTTTATTTTTACATCATAGTAGTCTTTGAAGATTCTTTGCTTTCTAGTATAATGAGACATTAGGCTCATTTTGTACGTTTTCTGAACCAGAAGTGGAACTAGCCATTTGTTTCCAAAAGTCATTTTTTGTTTTTTGGTTTTTTGGTTTTCTTTTGGTGAGGAATCATTTCTAGAACCACAATATTGGCACTAGAAGTGCTTATTGCTATTGGGGAAACCATTATTTCTGAGCCTTTGCAGTGGAAAGAAATGGGAAAAAACTTTTCAGATAAATTCATCATGATTTCATACTAGTTCTTTCTATTTGAATTTGAGTCTACAGATTTTTTTGTTATTGACTGCATCAATCTTATATTTGTTTCTGCCTTAAACTGCACTGAAAAATCTTATTTTTTAAATAACACCAACACATTCACTTGATTCATCCCATAATACACACACAACAGTCTCAGAATCCCAATTACAATACTACAATCAACAATATGATCACTGAAAACAGTTTAAGATTTGTTTGTCACTTTGTCCTTAGGGTAGATCCTACTAGAGATTTTTAGCCAAATTACATATTTAAAGTCACTTGGGATAGTTCTTCTCTACATAGTTTTGCCACCACTGGATATGCAGATTTATTTAATTCATTTTACTTATCTTTTTTAAGAAATTGCTTTGAAAACTCTAATATTATTGTATGTAAAATATTCATATGGCATTAACATCAAATCTATAAAAAGGGTATATTCAAATAAGTCTAGCTTCCATCCCTCTCCCTTCCCACCTATTCTCTACCTCCTAACTATAGGTAACCTTTCTTTTTTCGCTTTATAGTTTATTCTTCCAATTTTCAATAAACAAATGTTTGTGTATTCATATCTTTGCTTTTTTCACTTCACAATAGAATCTGAACATCTCTTAATAGTAATGTATGGAAATATTGCTCGTTCATTTCTTTGCATAGTATATATTACTCTGATGTGTGGACATGCTAGAGTTTATACAATCAGTCCCTTATTTGACAAGTGTTTGGGTTGTTTCCAGTCTTTACTAGAAATACAAAACAGTGTACACAAATAGAAAACAATGTACAGCCTTGTTAGCCTTGTTCATATCTCTCTGTATTTTTGCTGGCATACCTTTGTGATAAATTCCTATAAGTTGTATTGTTGGGACAAAAGGTAAATGCTTAAACGGTTTTATGAAATATTGCCAAATCCCCGTCTGTAGTTGTGCCAGTTTGTATTTTCAGAAGGTATATGTGAGATTATCTGTGTTTCCACAGCGTTATTACAAACTATATTGTCAAATTTGGGGATTTTCACCAATCTGATAGGAAATAAATGGTACAGTTGAGGAGTGGATCAAATTTATCTTTTTCTATGTGGCTATCGGTTATTTCAACATTATTCACAAAAAAGCTAAACTTTCCCACACTGATTGAAATGCTGCCTTTATCATCTACTAAAATATTTATACACAAGTGAGTCTATTTCTAGATTTTCTACGCTGTTCTGCTGGTCTTTATCTATTCACGCACCAATAATGTACTGCTTTAATTAGAGAGCCCTTTAGTATGTTTAATGGCTAGTAGCTATGTCTCACCGCTCTTCTTTTCCATCATTTTAATGGCTATTTTTGCTTATTCTTTCTACTGAACCTTAGAAAAATTTATCTAGATCTGGAAAAAAGACTTGATAGTGTTTTATTGGGATTGTCTCAAATGTGTAAGTTAAACTAGACGGAATAGACATAACTATGAAGTTGAGTCATCCTACATAAGAACAGATGTTTTTCCATTTGTTCAAGTCTACTTTTGTGTTTTTCAAGAGTATGGTTCCTCTTATACGGATCTTGGATATTTTTTAAAGATTATGCCAAGATATTTTATTTTTATTTGGCCTTTGTAAATGGTAACACCATTATTTAAAATTTTAAATATGTGGCCGGGTGCAGTGGTTCACACCTGTAATCTCAGCAGTTTAGGAGAGGGAGGCCAGTGGATCACCTGAGGTCAAGGGTTCAGACCAGATTGGCCAACATAGTAAAACCTCATCTCTGCTAAAATTACAAAAATCAGCCGGGTGTGGTGGCCCATGTCTGTAATCCCAGCTACTCTGGAGGCTGAAGCACCAGAATTGCTTGAACCCAGAAGGCGGAGGTTGATGTGAGCTGAGACTGTACCACTGCACTCTAGCCCGGGCAACAAAGCGAGACTTCGTCTCAAAAAAAATTTTTTTTTAAATATGTAACTGAAATAAAAAAAGTTTTCTACTTTTGGATTCCTTTTTTTTTTTTTTTTTTGAGATGGAGTCTTGCTCTGTCACCCAGGCTGGAGTGCGGTGGCAGGATCTCAGCTCACTGAGACCTCCGACTCCCAGGTTCAAGCGATTCTCCTGCCTCAGCCTCCAGAGTAGCTGGGATTACGGGCATGTGCCACCACGCCCCTGCTAATTTTTGTATTTTTAGTAGAGATGTGGTTTCACCATGTTGGCCAGGCTGGTCACAAAATCCTGACCTCAAGTGATCTGCCTACCTCGGCCTCCCAAAGTGCTGGGACTACAGATGTGACCCACCGCACCCAGTCTGTTTATGTTTTTAATCACTATTTCATTAGATCCATGAGTACTGGTCTAGTCAGGCACTTCTTTCTAAGTCAGTTGATCACATTTATTGCATATAATGGTTTAAATTTTTCACCCCTATATATGTGGTTATATTCTTTCCTCATTTCTAATGTGGTATTTTTTGGTTCTCTCCATTTTTTTTTTAATTAGACTTGCCAGAGATTTATATATTTCTCTGGTCTTTTCAAATAATATAGTTTTGGGTTTAATTATTTTACCTTTGTTAAATTTGTTAATTTGTGCTTTTGTCTTTATTAATTTTTCTCCATAACTAATTTTTAAAATTTTTTAGATATTTACATTTATTTTCATTTGGTTTTAAGAGAAAAAGCTTTTCAGATTCTTAGTTTATATGTTTAGTTATATTCCAAACATTTTTCTTTACGGTGTTCTCACAGAAATTACTTACCAAATCTCAGTATTTCATTGTTATTTCCTCTTTGATCTAAGAGTTATTTGGATCAAAAATGACATACTTTTTTTTACTTTTTGTCCTTGACTAGTAATTTTTAATTTTATTGCATTATGATCAGAAAATGTGACCTGAAAACATTTCATTAAAGTTTTCTCTATTGATCAGTATACAAGTGATTGTACCAGTCCCTGTTGGAATACTTATATATCTGAAAATGACATTTGTTGTTCTTTACCTGGTATTACATTTTTGTAGTATATTTTCTTCTCAAAAAGATAAATGCTACTTCACCTTCTTCTGGCATTTATTGTACTTGATAAGCTCAATGTCAACCTGATTTTTTGGTTTCATGATAACATTTTTTAAATGGAAAATTTCCCAGCACATTTTTAGGTATCAATCTCTATTACTAATTTTGTCTTGTTTTCAGTGAAGCTTTTGAATCTGAATCCTCTAGTCTTTTCCCTTTGTGGTGGCAAACACTTTCACTAGTATTTCTTGTGTTTGTGCCTCCTTCTTTTATAACTTCTAAAATTATTACAATGTGTATATTTTTCATCCTCTGATTTATGGGAGCTTTCTTTAGATCACTTTTATCATTGATTCAGTTCTCTGTAGGGTCTAACCTTCAGGTCATTGCTTTAGTTCGATTTTTTTTTAAATTTGATAATCACCTTATCATGTATCTGAAGGGCTGATCTCAAGGGAAAGACAGGCAATAATCTCTATTCTCTCCTTTGAGAGTCACTTATTCTCAGGGAGGGGCTCATTTGCTTTGATTTCTTTGACTGCCTTCTTCTGAACTACTAAATCATTTCGTAGACGAGACAGCATTTCTGCTTCCTTTTTTCCACTGGGAGAAGTGGGAGGAGGTGAGAATGTTTGTACAGCTGGATGGAGATTGTATTAATCTCTGTTCAAATTAATCTAGGATGATTTCTTCCTCAACCTGCTTCCATCCTGCTCTGCCTTGCAGGAATTCTTCCAGTTTTCATGACTGTAAATAGCATCTTCCCTGATTTCCAGTACAGACCCATATTCTCCCCTATTTTAACAATCTTTTTTTTTGCTGGCTTCAATTGATATGCGCAACATGGGCAGGAAGGTAGAATTAGAACTTTTAGATGCAGAGAGAGGCTCAGATTACCATATTGAACCATAAATGCACTAAACAGATACCAAAGAAAGCTCTGGTGGTGATCTGAAGTATTTCACTAACCCTAGTTTACAAAGAGCAACAGAAACTTGTTCTCATTCCTTCCTTTAGGCGTGTTTGTGCACAAACAGTATTGTGCACATGGAAGTCTTCTGCTTTACTCATTCTGTCTCCATCTCATTTTGTTTTGATTTACAGAAAGGTGTAGACAAGGAGTTCTATTTGTTTCCTACAGTATTTGATGAGAATGAGAGTTTACTCCTGGAGGATAATATTAGAATGTTTACAACTGCACCTGATCAGGTGGATAAGGAAGACGAAGACTTTCAGGAATCTAATAAGATGCACTGTAAGTACTGCATCATCCACCAGCCTACCAAGTTATTTTAGTACTGCATATGTAATGCTTTTAACTAAATCAAAATGTGAATAGCTTTGCTCATTGATTATTTTTCAATAAGTAATTACAATAGTGCCCTGAAGGTAATATCATTGGTTGTTTGATGTGTCAATTACTCATTATTTCACTTAATTCAAGATATGTCAATTATATGAATGGTCCTTAAAGTGTGGTCCCTCGATCAGCTGCCTCAGCGTCACCGAGGGACTTATTAGAAATGCAAATTCTTGGATCCCTACCCTGACCTACAAAATCAGAAACGCTGGAGCTGGATCCCAGCCATCTGTTTCAAACAAACTCTGCAAGTGATTCTGATGAACACTACAGTTTGAAAACGACTGGATTAAATGCTTTTCTCATCTGTGGCTCAGTAATGACAGGCTCATTTGATTATTCAATAGGCAGAAAGATATGATCTCAGCCCTCAATGATTCTAACCCTTGACTGCATGTTAGAATCACCTGGGAGCTTTTAAAAAATCACCAGTGCCCTGGAATACCCCCAGAGATTTTTATTTAAATCTAACATCAGATTTTTAAAAATACCTATTGTAATTCTTAAAAGTGGTTAGAGCTCAGAGACAGTGAGCTCATTATTAAAAAGGCCTACACCACTAATTGACAACAGTACAAGTTATTGTAGCTAGTAGAAGAAAAACATGTAAAGTTGTGTTACAAACCGAGTTTTTAAAGTTAGACCAGTACTAGTCATGCTACCCACAATCTTCAAAATATTTCTTTTGATTCTGCATTTTTGTATATTTGGAGGCACTGAGAATATTACTTTTCAGAAATAATTAAATATGCAATGAAAGCAAGGAAAAAACTTCCTACATATGGCCTTCCCTGTTATTCAAGATGAATCAGAGACTTTTTCACCTGGAACAGCAACACGCTTCCAGCATATCGTGCCCAGGAAAAGCTGTTATTATTCACAGATTTGGGTGTTCCCAAATATAACCACTTAAATAACTGGAAACAATAGAATCACTGTTTTAGCCAGGAAGAACAGTGAGATTCCCAGGTTGCTAGGGGCACTAACATAGAACTTCAAGAACTATGCATTCAGCTCTGCTCCTTTCAGCCAGGGGCCACTCTGAAAGTGCCAGGAACGGCAAGGAGTTGCAGGGACACTCCTGACACATAAAACGTGGGCAGGCCTGAAGAGGTCTTAAATTAAAAATTAAAA